>APFE031270258.1:106526-217770 GCA_000404065.3 Pinus taeda | reverse complement strand
TTCTCATCATATTGAGAGCCATGCCATGGGTGTTTCCATCAAGTACAACATCTGTAACATATAACCATACTAGAAACATAATGCCAACAAATAGAGAGATGGGGTTTTAGGCTGGTGCTTTCCCTTGGTTATATCTTCTGTGTTATGTGTGATTGGTTCCTTCTTATTAGTTATATTTGTTCTTATTGATGTTGCTCATGTTCGATTAAGCTTTCGCTAAATTGTTTGTAGAAGTAGATCAAGTGTTTTGCTTCAGTGTATTGCATTACCAGGTGATCTACATGTGGGAATTTATACACTTCCATGCCATACACTAGCTGATATGGGAATGTACCAATTGACTTCTTGGTGGTTAGTCTATCAGCCCATAAGGCTTTGACTAACTTCTTGTTCCATGTTTTCTTATTATCTTCCAGTAACTTCTTAATAATGTTCACCAAGCTCTTATTTGAAGATTCTACCAGTCCATTTCCTTGAGGGTAGTAGGCTGTAGAATGACCTAGGGTGATGTGATACTTATTGCACAATTCTATCATTCATTCGGATTTAAAAGATGTTGAATTATCAATAATGAGCTTGGTTGGGCATCCAAATCTAGACAAAATGTTGGCTTAAAGGAAGTTAATAATAATAGTATCCGTGGCTTGCCTTGAAGGTATGGCATCTATCCATTTTTTGAAATAATCTGTGGCTATGAGGATCCACTTATGTTGGGCAGAGGAGGGCGGGTGAATTTCACTAATGAAGTCTAAACCCCATTGTTGAAAAGGTATTTTGGTAGTGATTGGTTTAAGGGGTAATGGTAGAAGTTTTCTTTTTCCTTAAAAAAATCTGACACTTGTGACAAGAGGTTACCAATTTCTTAACATCAGAGAATAAAGTTCACCTGTAGAAACCTGCCCTTAAGATTTTATCTGCAGTGGTTCTCTAATAAAGGTGTCCACCATAGTCACCTACATGAAATTCTTGTAGAACTTTGTTAGCCTCATCTTTTATCAAACAGTTAAGGAGAATTCCTTCATGATCTTTCCAAAACAAAGCATTATCAAGTATACAAAATTTCAGAGATTTCATTTTTAAAAACCTACCTTTCGTTCTAGATAATCTAGGACGAGCTTGTCAATTTTTTAAAATATAGATGATATCAACATACCATGGTGATTCACCAAAGGCTTGACTGATCTGTGGAGTTGCCATCTCCTGTCCTTCATCTAGTGCAACAATAACTTTATGTCTAAGGCCTAACAGTTTGACTCAGCCATAAGTTTAGCTAAGCCTTGGCTTTTGATTAACTTTGTGGCATTGATCTCTATATCATACTCTAAGATAGTAGCAATCCATTTACCCCTTCTCCCATCAAGGCCTTCCTGATTCAGGATGTCTTTGATAGCTTTGATTAAAGCCGATTCTTGTTTCTCCATTAAGTTGTATTTTAAGGGAGCATCTCTCAAGGCTTTACTAAAGAAAACAATGGGTTGTCCATATCCTTGGTCATTTTTCTACAATAAAACTATAGCTATTCTATGCTTAGAAGCAAAGGAAAAAATAATGAAATCCCTATCAAATTTGGGACTAACAAATATCGGGGTTTTTGTCAAGGCTAGCTTGATATCTTCAGATGATTTCTTAACTTCCATAATCCAACTTAGGGTCGAATCTTTTTTCAACATGTCATTTAGTGCTCTAATTAACTCTTCTAGGCTAGAAATAAATCTTCTAAGGAAGTTAATATTTCCTAAAAAGGCTTGTAGTTCTTTGATATTCCTAGGGTGTTGTATCAGCAAGATGGTTTCAATTCTTGCAGGATCTATGCTTATTCCATATTTGGAAATGATATGTCCTAACAATCTTTCTTCTTCTAATCAAAATAATGATTTCTTGGGGTTCAAGGAGATGCCATACTTTCTGCATTTTATAACGACCTGCCTTAGATGATCTAGATGTTGATTGTCTGATTTTGAGAAAAAAGTAATATCATCGAGACATATTACAAGTAATTATTTGGAAAAGGATATATCCATAGCCCTATGGAAAGTGGCTCCTACATTCATTAGCTCGAAATGCATTTTGACATAGATAAAGGTGCCCCAAGGAGTGGTGAAAGCAACCTTGGGTTGGTCATCAGGGTGAACCAAAATTTGATTGTAACCAAAAAACTCATCCAGTAATGAGATTCTGGTTGACCCAACTAACCTTTGTAAGATGTGGTCCATTTTGGGAAGAGGTTAGTTGTCTTTAAGTGATGCTTTATTCAGGTTTCTGAGATCTACACAGAGTCTGATCTCACTGGTTTTCTTCCTGGTTGGGACCAAGTTTGAGACCCATTTAGAAAACCTTATTGGTGAGATTATCTTGGCATCATACATTCTCTTAATTTCTTTTTCTATTGAAGGTAATAAGACAGGGTTAATTCTCTTAAGCTTCTGTTTGAAAGGTTTTTTATTCTCTTTGAGAGGAATTGCGTGTTGGATGATGTTGGTGTCATAGGATTTAAGGACCTCATAGCTCCAAGCAAAGACATCTTAAGATTCTTTCAATAACTCAATGTATTTCACCTTTTTCGTTAAAGGGAGTGACTTTGACAATTTTATTAGCTTGGGATTATCTTCAGTGCCTATGTTAATATCTTCAATATCAGATTTTAATGGTTCCATTTTAGGCTTCCTAGGAACATCATTTGAATCAAATAAGTCTTCCTGAGGGGTTAAACCTTTTGGTAAGAAATTATCCTTGAGATTAATTACTTCATTTTTATCATTAATTGTTTCACTAATATCTATATGTTCTAGGTTGTTTATATCTATCCTTGTGAATTTAGTGGGAATAATACTATATACTTCATTACCTTCTAGCTCATCGATTATTACTTCATCCCTAGAGTTAAGACATATGGATGTATCAATGTCTATGTTACTATTTGCAAATTATTCTTCTAAAGTTAAGAAGCTATTTATCTGTCTATCATTTGAGAATACTTTCCAGTTCTGCACATTATCTAGGATTGAAGGTTAGTGTACTGATGGTTATGTTGGAAGGGTAACTTGCAGGTACTGGCAAACATTGCTAAACTATGGGCTTCCATATTGTGCTTCCTAGGAACTACTGCAAGCTGTGTTTCTAGAAAAGTATTGAGTATTTCTATAATGGTTCCTCTATAATAACCTAAGCTAGTGTCTATAGTCATATATACACCCTTAATATGATTTACAACTAGCTTTGAGTCTCCTATGACTGAAACTCTTTGAGTATCTAAATTCCTAACTACCTTGAGACCTAGAATCAGAGCCTCATACTCGGCCATATTATTGGTATATCTGAAATTTAATCTATAGGCATGGCCCTTTGAGTGATTTTTTTCTAAATTATAAATCCATACTCCTACTCCTGCTCCTAACTTATTTACAGAGCCATCAAATTCTAAATGCCATAAGATTTCATGTACATAGTTCTCATCATCAGTATCCCAATTATTTTTATTTCGAGCAACCTGATTACTTTCTTTATTGCACAATTCTGAAGTCTATTTAGATTCATTAGCAGTGCAAACTACAATTTATTTTGGTTCTGAAAGAAAATTGTTAGGAGTTTCATTTGGTGATTGATCTCTGTTGGACATGATAAAAGAGTCTACATTTGAATGCATGGAGTAGATAGGATAGGTTTGAGATCAATCTTAGCTATTTCCATGTATTTCATGAAAGCTTCTCTGTACAGTTTCTTGGGTTGTCCAAACACAAAAATGTGGCATATGACATATCCAGTTGGAGGGATCCTTGAAGCTTGGCTCCTCAAGATCTGGATAACAGCATGCCATATTTTGGTGGGATATCAATCACTACAATGTCCATGAGGATGCTCTTAGTAGGATATTGGACTAAAGTAATACACAAATCTTTGATTAACCCTAGACATTCTACTTGACTTGAATCAAAGTATAACAAGTCTTTGTAAGGTCTAGTAATGTCTAGTTTCAATTTTTCCATCACTGATTTTGGCATTAGGTTGTGAGAAGCCCCTGAATCTAACATGGCATTGTGTAGTATTTTATCATGAATACTAAGGCTAATGTAAAAAGGTGGAACTCCTCCTTATTGCAGTTTGCCATTAACATCTCACCCAAATATTAATTCTAATTTACCATCAAACAAGTTAACTGATTCTTCATTTTTCAGTAATGTTCAGGGTCTGATTTACTTGTGATTTGTAAGTTTCATTTTTAACTAGTTCATTCAAAGGGACTGAATTTTCAGCTTGGATATCTCTGCTCCCAAATTGAATGATGAGGAAGGGTTGTATACCTTTGGAATAGGGTTCTGAGTGGAATTATCTTCCTCTTGTTTACTTTGGATTGCCTTGTGGGGACTTCCAAATATGGCATTATAGGTGTTTTTCTCGGGTTCTTTAAGTGGAACTCATGTGGATGGCTACTCAACAAAGGGTTGATTGGAATTTATTTCATCAATGATGGGACTAGGGGGATTTGGGTTTGGTCTAGGGAGGATTTGAAGTAATTCCAAAACAGGAACTTTATTTGTTATTTTGGGTTGATTTTCCATTGCTTTCTTAGTTTGGTCAGGAGGACCAACATTCCTTTTACTTCTCAAATTATATTATTTGTGGACTTCAAATATGGCAAAGTCATATCCCTGTTTATAGTCAAATGACTCTCCAGACTAGGTTCTAAGTTGTTGTAACATATGCAATTCTTCCTCATTTTGGGAGAGGAATACAGGGTTTTGATCATATAATCCCATTAGATTGATTTGGGTGTCTTTTCCTAGATCATCAGGATCAGATAATTCTGCATAGTTTTCTTGAAAAGGGGGTCTAATGTTTTGATTAGGTCCATTCTTTCCTATGTTTTCATTTTTATTTCGTTTTTTCTGAAATTAGCATTCCTAACTGGGGGTACTTGTTGATTATCCCATGTTTTTCTATCTAGGTTGTCAAGTCTATCCATGATTATTTCTACAGTTTTGGCCAAAAGGTCTAATTTACCATCAGATGTTGAAGCTTCATCAACAAATCGTACTGTCCTTTCTATCTTTTCTCAAGATTTTTTGGCTAAAAGATTAGCCTCTACTTTTACTGCATTGGTTTGGCTTTGCTCTAGGGTTACAAGCTCTCTTTCCTTAATTTGGTAGGCCATATCTAGATCAAAACCATCAGGGAACTTCGTCATTGTGAGATCAGGAGGAGGCTTAAGGTTGGCAGGGATGGCATTGTAAGTGTTATTAAACCTAGAGCAATATTCTTGAACTAATTCTTTAGGACCTCTCCTAATGTTCTCATACTCATGAAGTATCTACAATGGGTTTTTATTCCTCTCCCATCTCTCGATGAACATCCTATGAAATTTTGTCATATTTGCAATACTACTAGTAGCTAAGTTTCTAAACCAGGTTCTAACTTCCCCAGCTAATGTTTGGGCAAAAATCATCATTCTTACATCTGCATCATCTATCTCATGTAACTCAAAATAATCATTCATATTGTTAACATGTTGTTGTCAAGCAGTGTATAGGCCTGTAGCATCAAATAATTGAATTTTTCTTTGATAGTCTTGAGGTAGGTCATGTAACTAACCAAGCAACACAAAAGGGGCATATCTATTGGCCATGGCTAAATCCTTGGCTTGACTCGGAGATAAGGGAAGATTAGTTTGGCTTGAGGTGGATATGGATGAGCTAGCAGTGCTTACAGTTGAAAATGAAAGATTTCCAATTGAAACTGGAGTATTAACAGTGGAATTTGGAATATTAACAGTTGAAGTTGGAATATCTACAAATGAAACCAAAACATTAACAGTGGATGAAGGGGTTTCTATAATGGAAATTGGGATAAAAGGGACAGTTGTGTGTATAAGGGAGATGGAAGTATCTATAAGTGAACTCGAAGGGCTAATGGGTGAAGTGGGAGTGTCTATAGGTGGAAACATGATTCTAGGTTGTATACGGAGATGTGGAATGAACTGTAGTAGAAATAATGGATGGTGTGGTAGTGATGGAAGGGGTATTAATAATGTTGGAGGATTGAGCAGAAAGTTCAGCAGTTAGAACAATATTAATGGATGATAGTGGAGTATTCAAAATATATTTGTCAATTTATCTATTAGCTCTTTGAACTTCAAGGACTGCAGTAAAATCAGGATCTAGAACAATTTCATTAAGCACACTTTCAGATTTTTTTCTAAACAATGAGAGATCAAATTTCACATCAAAAGGTAAATATTCTAAAAACGACCACTCATCAGGACAAGAATTAGCTTTAACTAATGGTGTTTTATCAGCTGAACTCTCTTATTTTTTGGATTTTCTTATAATTATGTCTGGATTATCCACAATAACTACATGGTTTGGATCCGGGTTGACCCTAGTATAATGAGTTTTCCTGGTAGCCAGAATTATAACTTTTAAAATGTTTTTTAGTGTAAATTTTAAAACTTTTGTAAAAATTGACTTTAAGGGGCTTAAGATGATGATTAAGATTTCCTCAAATTTTTAGGAGACTGAGGTTTGTGTTCCCCAGTATGGTCACCACTATGTTATCACTCAAAAGTTTTCCTCAGAAGTTCTAGAAGAAGGGAAGGCTTCGAGGTAACCACATACTAACTTTTAAGCATAGGTTCCAAGCAACCTATGGCTCAAAGAGGGTTCTCTCTATATAATTTAGCTATGTTTTCTTAGATATTAGGCTAGTTCTAGAGTTTAGGGGGGTTTTTGATTTGTATGAAGATTTGGTGTAGGAATCTTTAAAACAGGTAGATAGGTTGATGCCTTTAGGCCATTGGGAAATGGGTCAAAGAAGGGGAACCAAAGTTGGAGTTAAATCACTAAAGGGAATGTTCAAGGGGCAAGATAGCAGAGTGAAGTACAAATCCTTGGACTAAATGGTGAAATGAATCTTAACAGGGATGAGAGGGCAATCAATAATCCTCAAACCGAGGCTAAGTTGGGGGAACATCCGTGAATCATGAGTAAGGGGAAAAAAAGAATCCTTTACTATAGACCAGAGGAGAAACTACGAAAGCTAAGGAGCAGTTAAGAATTCCCTAGCTAAGATAGTTTAAGAGAAAACATTAAGGATGTATAATAGTAAGACACAATGCAGTTAAGCAAATTCTGAAATAATATTCAAGTTAAACATTCAGACTTTTGAAACCTTTAAGATTATGAAACAACTTTAAGGGAGATAAAACAACACAAGAGAATTACTCATTTGTACTCCACTTTACACATGAATCCCTTGAAATATCTAATCTTTATTCATCAATCCAACATGTTGGCCTAGTCATTGAAACAAAAACTTTTACGGTCTTTGAACAAAATTCTATTGAAAGTATAAGAATCCACCCTACATACTTCGATTTGTGAAGTATTTATACAAAATGATTTTACAAAATATCCCAAACTAACTAGGTAATTAATCTAGGAAATTCAAAATATCTTCTCATAGGAAGATAGTGACAGCTATTGAACTATTTTCTTGCTGTCCCTTTTATTATGGTTTAACTGGAAGTTTATGGTTGGTATGCTCTGTGTTGGCCAAAGGATGTTATCTTTTATACTGATACTCTTTGGCACAAATACTGTTTGACCCTGTAACCACTTGGATCTAATGCTCTTTTACCTTGTTGATTGTTTGTTTGACCTTTAACTGTGTCCTTCTAAAGTAAGTCAGTCAACTTTTCCCATTCTTGATCTGTTGGTAACCAGATACTCAACATTCTCCAGTAAGTTTCATCTGCCTTAGTGTATTTGGAAAATGAAGGCTTATTTACAAACAGACGTTTTACCTCATGCTGGAGGTAAAACAGATTTTCAAAAGCATTGTACAATACTTTTCCTGTTGGAATTCCTGAAACATGTGAAGTAGCCACTCGCTATCTTGCTACATCCCTGAGTTTGCCATGTAATGTCCTTGTTCCATAATTTTATCATGAATGACTAAGGGATTAGGTAATCCCTTTTATTTTAGCTTCTCAAACTTATCCATGAACCTGTCAATGGCTACTTGCATTTCCTTTCTCTTCTCCTCTAACTTTTGTATAAGGTCCCTCTTGGTGAGGACTTTCTTTACCTCCAGAATAGTAGCAGTCCTGTCTTCAATTTCCAGTTCCTGTAATTGGTACTTTTTCTTTGAATTTAAGAACTGGATGAGCCTGGTAGCCTCTCTAGGCCTATTGCCTAATTCTACCTTCACTTTCACAATAGCCTTGGTTATTAATGCTATGAGATCAATCTGCTTGAATATGACCTATATGGATGGCCAAATATCATTAACAATGTCAATGATATTAGCCCACAGTTTTTCCTTGGCTTCTCCAAGAGGCCACTTTAGTGTCAAGTCTCTTTCCATTGACTTGATCTTTTCCTTTATCCTAGCAGCCTTCTATTTTTCCTCTATCTGCATAATCTTGGCAAACTTACAGTCTGTTTCTAAGCTTGCCACATATTCCTTTAGCTTTTTTATCTCGTTTGTCTGAATAGAAATTTCTTCCATGGCATGAAAAAGCTTGGCTACTTCATCTATTTCTGTACTTGCTACTGTTGTGGAAGTTGTTGATGTAGATGTTGCTGTTGTGATGGGCAAGGCAGTGCCTATAGGAGTTTTTGGAGCAATGTAGCTGCCAATGTAGATGGTACTGTAGTAGTCACTGTAGGGATTACAGTTGCTGGTGTGGTCCCTACTTCACCTTGCTTCAATTGGATTAAGGCATCCAATTCCTTCTTTCTACTCCTCAACTGCTCATTCAACTTGAGGACTAAATCCATTAAGTCCTCATGCTAAGTTTGAGACTATAACTCCTCCTATGTTTGTGGATGATGCAAGGAGGGTATCTTCCGTTGCTTCTCCATGAAGCAATGTCCTTGTTCTTCTGTTTTTTGAACTTCTCTGTTGCTTTGATATCTTTGGGATCATGTCCCATCTCTATGATCAAGTCTTCAAAAGACTTGATTCTGTTATCATTGGCTTTTGAAGAAGCCTTTTCATGTTGATATTGAGCTAAGATGTTTTTTATGGAACTTTTCAGTTCACGAGCAACTATGGACTTTCGTGCCAGGGTGGAGAAGATCATATCTCCAACTTTCTTGTGAAACTCTATTTGGCCCACACGGTGAATATCCTTGGCTAACAACTCAAAATCAACTTTCTTGTAGTCAGTGGGTGTCCTTGGTTGTTGCACAGTTGGTTGAATGAAGGACACCTGCATCTTCCCCTCTTTGATGTCAAAGGCTAACATCAATCTATTTTGACCTGGAGTAGAAAATTTGAAAAGATGAGCATATGTATCAGCTTTCAACCTTTCATTCCTCATTTTTATCTCTTTGAATTTGTCTTTGAAACTTTATTCTGGTATGTTGGCCTGCTAAAAGACAAGGCCTCTACACTCATCTGTCTCTGTATCATTTGGGTTCCTGAGGATGATGCAGGCTTTGTCTCTTCTAAAGGAGCAGTACCTTTACTCTTTTCTGGCTCAGAATCAGTTATTTCAATAGAGTTATCGATGTCTTCCTACTCTAACACAAGATTGAGTCTAGGTATTTTGCTTTGGCCTCTTTCATATTGAACATTGAAGGCTTGTGTCCCTGAACTTGATCCCTCCTCCCTGCCCCTTTTGGGGTTTTTCTCCTCATTCGGAGGAGTCTGCATGATAGGGGGAGTGCGCATTGGCCCTTCCTGAGGTGCTACATGTAGAAATGAATTTTCATCTAGTTGATTTTCTAGATCTAATAATGTGTTTTCCATAGCAACTTCAGTACTATCCCTATCCTCTAAAGTGTTTTCCACCCATTGCAATTGGTTGGCATAGTTTTCTCTCTAAGGGATGCGGTGATGGATATAGGGAGAAATATTGTTTTTCTGCCTTCTTTTGTAGATGAAATCCAAGGGATCATATCTGGATATGAAGCTCTATTTTAATTTTAATCTCTGAAGGATTAGGTCTGGCTCCTTGCCAGCTTCTCTATTATTACAAATAAAAGGACCTAATTGGTATTTTATCTTGAGTTGTGCTTTCTTTTTGGATTTAACAAAGTTTATCTCATCTAAATTTATTATCTTCCTGTAGTACTCAAGGGAAAATAACCTCATTGGGAGGTATTTAAATAGTTTGTATGGGGCAAGCTGGCACCCATAAATCTTGATTTCAGTGTGGTTTTGGTACAAGTACCAATCTCCCACCTGATGATTGATGTTTAGATGAAGGACTCTCCTAATCTCAGGACTGATTCTTGGTGGAAGGGTTCCACTGAGCATGGTCATCATAGGGTGGAAAAAGGAATCTATGAATTCATTTTATGAATAGGTGGAGGAATATTGATGAATCAATGGGGTCCGTAAGAGGATTGATCTTGGTTGGCCCTTGGTGTCCAACTTTTTCAAGGTAAGTGGGAATCTCTTTGACTAGTAATATAGGAAAATAGGATACAAGATGGAGGAGTATTTTAAGACTCTCTCATTTCTCATTCTGAGGAACTGTTCATGCATCCTGTCAACTATGAGCTGTGCATAGTCATATATGACAGCAGGAGGCTGCCCTAGAGTGTATATAAACATGAGGGCTAAAATAATCTCATCAATGTATTCAGTGGTGGTATAACATAGGACATTAGATATCATATCTATAATATTTCTTCCCCATGAGGAGAAAATATTAGCTACATATGGAGGAGGATCCTTTGGGATGTGCTTTTCTTCTCTTATGAAATTTTGGAACATTTCTGCTAATTTTGTAGTAGTAAGCTTAGGGAATTGGTCTAATAAGGTTACAGTTGAAATAGGAGTCAAGTTTTGGCAAGGCCGGAGTTGTAACATATCATTTATAGATTCTACAATGATAGTGAATAATATTTCCTAGTTAGGGGACATGACTGTTCTCTGACTTGGAATATAATTGGCATGGCAGTAATGCACAATTTCTGGGAAAATGTGAAATTGAAGAAATGGTATTTAGGAAAATTGGAATCCCATAGAACAATTTCATCTGCATGGTTCAAGAACCTATCCCTACTTTGGTAGTATACTTTGAGCTGGGATTCTTGGATAGAGGTGTCCTTTATCTGAAAATCTTTTTCATCTAGGGGAAGGTGGTCTAGGTCTAGATGTGGAGTGGTGATAGGTTTTACATCCATGGAAATTGGGGTGGCTATTCTCAGTTCTTGTGGATTTGAGTATGGGGGGTAATTTGCAGTGTTTATTTTTAGGGAAACAGTGGTTCAGCACGGAGTAAGCTTGAGTTTCCTTAATTAATTTTAAACTTAACTAAGAATACTCAATCACTGGTTTCTTTGAAATTGATAGGATTTTTGATGAATTATGGATTAAATATCTGGAACTAGGGTGAAATGGTTCTGAGCAGGGAGGTTGGTGATTGCAAATGGTTGAAGGGGTTTTGTATAGGCTACAAGGTCGTGTGGGTGGTCTGCGATGTATTTGGAGTGAAATTGGACATCGGTTGACGACTTCGATGTTCGCAGGTGGTGTGCATGCATAAAGAGGTTTACAGTTGAAATTCCAATGGAAACAAATGATTTGGGGCTTTTTGGCTTTTTCATATGGAAAAATGTTTTTTGGTAGGTATGGGTGAATAGCGATTGATTTGTCGCATTGTGGGGAAGTGGTAAGTGGTTAATTTCGCACTGCTTATGGGTGTCGAGCGATTTTTAGGAGGGTTCACCTGATTCCACTCAGAGACTGACAGGTCGCCAGGGTGGTCTCGTGGAAAACAACTTTTTCAGGCGTGTATCGTCCAATGGAGGATCCCGCCCAAAATGGTTTCAGGGGGTTGAATCTGGGCCTTCAGATCGGACAATGGTCGGGGTGCGATTGTGCATGGAGGTTAATGGGGGCCCGACAGACACTTTAAATATGACAATATTGGGATTAATGGCAGATTAAGGCGGAATTATCAATTTTGATCGCAGATCGACCAATTAGAGATTTTGGTTGGGGTTTTAGGTGAGAATAATAGTTTATAGTATAACTAGGGTGTAGGGTTGATTAACACATAGGAGATATATATACGGGGAAATTGGTTTTTCATCAGGATTTAATATAATAAAATAAGTAATTAATATGAAAAGATGAGTGGAAAAGGGAAAAATCACTAAGTAAATTCTCTTTTTGTGAATTTGATGTTTTTCACATATTAACATTAATACTTCTGGTAAAGTGTTTTGGTGGTTTTTTATATGAAAGGGGAATTTACATGGGGGTGATTACTTTCCCTAGGTAAATAATGTTTTAACCTTAGGAAAAGGGGTTTTATGAGGGAAAATGGGGGGAACTTGGCACTTGGTATCTATAAGTCATTGAGCTGAGGGTCCAGTCCCTCCAGAAGTAAGAGAAATGGTTTGAGTCCCTTTGACTTAGAGTTTTTTTAGTACTTAGAAATTTTTTATGGGAAATTAGTTAAGTAAAATAGGTAAAATGAATTGGGGAAGTTAATCAATTAACCTTGAGATCCATCTTCATGCTTGATTGACCATTTACATTTGGAACCTATGATGAGAGATGATAAATATGTTTTTTTCCCTATCATCATATTTCTGCAACCTTTCTTCTACGTACCCATCTACTTGTCCTACCTTTTTTCCTGCACTTTATTAGGGCGCATTTAGACTAGAAAATCCTTATTAAAGCATTTTCTTTTCTTTTCACAAAAAAACTATCTAATTCTATCACTATATCATCCAAGGGCTCAGATTAAACTGATGAGCTCCTTTTATTTTACTCTACCTAGTCTAATGATCTACCAAGATTAAACAGTTTGGTCAGATTTAATTCTCTAACTACCAACATGAAATATAAAGCATGGTATAATCAAGATTAAATACGTTGATTACCCTGGATTGTGGCATGAATCACAAGCTTCACACAATCATTATTTTTCATAAAGTAAATAGTAGTGGCATTTAGACTTGCACACTTTCATGGTCTCTTTTGTTTTTTTTTTTGGGGTTCATATTCTTCACTTTTTTGGAACTTTTTCTTTATTCTTTTTGTCCTTTAATTTTCTTTTAGGATATACCCTATTTTCATTTTTTTTTTAATATGAAAAACGTTTGAAGAAATCAAAGGTATGTACATAATACAAGCCTTGACCCCTATTGGTATAGGAACCTAACATGGTGCACGCACAACGGTCAGGTAAGCGGTATCACGAATGAGGTATTCAACTTTTTGGAGGGGGATGTGTTACGCAACATGTTTTCACTATCCCTGTACTACCCATTCCTTGATCCCAGATGACCTCTACAGTGAAACCTTCATGCTTTCCCATCATGAATAAACTCCCATTGTGTCCCTCTTCATGAGTAGAACAATTCCCCTTTCCATCATTTTCCCAAAATCTTTTATTTTGCCCAATTTACAAGACCGATGCTAATGCCCCATGTCCTCCCGACACCGATATGCAGGGATTAAAATTGGCCCTTGCACCGACCGGAGTGACTGAGCCTTTTCCGAGTCGCGTCAACCCTCTTTTGGAAAGTTTTTTAAATATGGAGTTGAAGCTTCCAGCTCTAGAAGCTTCGTAGCGAATGTTTGGTAAATGGTTAGGTTAGATGGAGCTGAGGAGGACTGATTGGGAACCTTTTCCCTATTAGGATCGAACTACCTTAAGAAATAAGACCTTCTCCCATGAGAAGAGGAACCATCTCCCATCCATTCAAGCTATATGAACCTCCTTTTTTCGCAAGCACAAGCTAGTGTGTGTGTGTGTGTGCTAGTGTTATTTAAGTTCTATTTGCAGTAATCAACAAGTTATCCATACTTTTTATCTCTCTAGTTTGTGTCTAAGGGAGAATCGTGAGTTCGTTTGCTGTGAAGCCTAAAGGGAAGAGCCTTCAGACTATCATTGATGGGGCCATCCATTGAATTCTAGCAGACGTGTGTGGGAAACCAGGTTTGTTAGAGGACAACAACAATGTCAAGGCGCTAGTTGTAATCTCTTTTTGATTTAATAAAGATGCATATATCGATTGATTTCCTACGTAAGATGTCATTTCACATGTTTATGGCTTAATGTTTCTTGACTTGTTAAGTAGGTTGTATATAATTTATATATTGTCATGGTTCTTGTCTGCTGTTGTCTACCTATTTCAAGTGTTTGTAAGAAGAAACGGAAGATATTAGGAGCAAGGAAATAGGGTTGTCATCAAACAGATAATGTACTAAGAGTTAGGCCCTCTTAATTGGTTCTCACCTAAGGAAATATTTCATATAATGTCTTGTTTGTGGCGAGACCTACTCTTGGGTTAGAGGAATTTTTTGTGTCCAGACTTAGAATTTTACTTGCACCACAAATTGGCGACTCCGCTGGGGACCCAATCCTTCTTTTTGCTTGTTTGTAATTCCATGGTTTTGGGTGAAATTTTCTAGTATCACCATTTTCCTTTAGTTATATCTGATCTGCATTATTTACTGCTCTGGGTTTGAAATTTATACTAGCAAGTATGGTCTCAGCCTTTGAAATTTTTTATTTTTTCCTTGTATCCTCGGCCACTACGCTTACTTCCCTGACAATTGTGCCAAACGACGTGATATACTCACGAACACTCGTGTCCCTTATAGTGCTTTTTGTCAGTTAGGAAGTCACGCCAATGCCTATAGGTGAAGATCAGGGTTTACCCCAGACCTCGATCAATGTGTCTTTCTCTCTTGATTTCTGCCTTGTAACTTGTTTATACTATTTTCTCCCTGACTGGAAAGCTGCATTTTAACTTGGTTTATTTGATTGTTGACTTTCCTTCTTCTTGCTTGATTTGTTGATTCTATGGATGGTTTTTAGCCCTAGGGAATCTAGGTTGTCATCCATTCAGTTGATTTTGAACTAAGTGAGTCAAGTTGTTGGTGAATTTACTCCTTGCACTTCGTTTAAAGCCATTTTACTACTTTGGTCTCCATCACACAAGTTTGAAAAGTTTTGTTTGCTTGTTTAAACATCTATTTTCCGGCATACCTCACATTGCTTGTCTTGTTTTTGGTAGAGATTCTCTTTTGTGCCTTTTCATTTGCTTGAGGATCGACTGTCTCGAAAATGTTTTCATTGAAGTATTTGATGAGAGATTCATTTTGTCATTTCATGAAAAACACATACTTATAGTTTGCTGCATCAATATGTTACATTACTTAGCATAATTGAAGACTAAGGTTGCATTTTCATTTGATAAGAAAGAAGAATTATTTTCACTCTTGAAAGGACTATTTGGAGTGCACTTGTTAGGAAAATAGGAATTGGAAAGAGTTTTTTCATTAATTTATTTTCAAAAAGTAAAGTATTGAAAATGTCATTTTTTCTTTTAGTTTCTTGGTTGTTTTCATTTGATTGTGTTTTCTACCCTCTCTAGTGTAGACGATTCATCGAATTGAAAGATTCTTGGCTCATTTAGATACATATAGGACTTTTCGAGTCACATCTCTAAGGCCTGAAAACCAAGACATAATTCAAGATAAGCTTTAAAATGAACTCAATTAACCTAAGGTGCATTTGAAACCTAACGATCACATCTAGAAGGTCTAGGTTAGAGACGTGTTCCAACATCTTTAAACCTAGTAGTTTTCATTAGCTCGGGCACTCGACAACACTAGTACGAAATTGTGCTCCTCATACCATCTAGTATATAAAGGGGGACCCCACTAGGCTACAATCCTTTATCCATAGGAAGTCGAGTCTGCTACATTATAAACATGATACACTAACACTACAAGAAAAAAGGTCATTGGTGAAGTTCATTCCTGTGACGGACCTTTAACGTCATCACCAATGTCGCATATGGTGAAGGCATGTAAAATATTGTTGTTGTAAGTGTATATAGTTATGGTCATTTAATGTTTGTCACCAAATCCATTTCTAATGACACTTTTGGTGAGGGTCGTGAAAGGGTCATCACTAATTCTTTCTTTGGTGACACTTTTGGTGAGGGTCATTAAAGGCCCATCACTAATTCTCTATTTGGTGACACTTCTAGTGACAATATTTTATTTACCCTCACCAATGCTCTTTTTGGTTACTTTTGGTCACTGTCAAAAACATTTCGTCATCATTGATCATTCCAATGCGTTTTTGATGACGCTATGTAGATGTTAATATATTTTTTGTCAAAAGATAATGATTTAAGACCATTCTTAGAGTCCTTTTCATTATGTGTCCAAGTCTATAGTGGTTAGAGTCAGTCAATTTTTTAGGAATTAATTAGTGTGTATCATTTCCCTCAAGTCATAAGAATATAGTTTTCCTATTAGTCAACACATGATTGATCTCTATTTGGTTTACTAACTAGAAAATTCCATTTAGATAAAGTTCCACTAGTGTGTGTAGGAAATATATTATTTAATGCATAATCAAGCTCTATCAATTCTATTAATGAGAGAGACCTAGCACTCCTCAACACTCATGGCACACCTTAACATGATTTCGAACACGCTAACATTCATTGTCACCTCGCATGTGTTGGAACATCTTTGTACATGGAACATCTTTGTACCTAGAACATCTTTCTATGAGTAGGATGCCCAAGCACATGTTAGCATTCCCTAGCATAGCATAACACTCTCCTAGCACGTGTTGACATGCCTTGTAGTCCCTATCATTCCCTAGAACACCTTGGCATACTATTAAATTGACATACATTAGCACATGGTACACATTGGCACTTGGCATGTATTGGAACATATTATTAGTGTGCCTAGAATTCTCCTTTTGAAAAAGATAAAATCTTGACTTATTAACCCTATTGTGTGTTAATTTCCTTGTATTTTAGTTTTTTTATTCCTTTTGTTGCCTTGAAACTCCTTGATGCATATTGGCATACTTTGGCACCTTTCACATCCTAGTATGTCTTAGTACCTGGCATGTCTTGGCATTCCTTATCACTATTTGGCATATGTTAACACACCCCGGAACTACCTACCACACTCTAGCACTTCTTGACATGCCTTGATATTCCTTGGCATGCCTTACCAGTGCTTATTATACCTTGTCACTCCCTCCTTGGCATTACAACTAGCACTCATTCACACTCCCTGGAGCTACCATGCTTATGGAGCTAAAATGGATAATAGGAGACCTGGGTGTTATGAAGATCATGTTAAAACCTGACATAAAGCTAGATAAGCAAAGACCTTATAGCCTCAATTCGAAGTATAAGGAGAAGGTCCGCTTAGAGCTATAAAAGATGCCCGCGGCAGGCACCATTGATTTGGTACCATCAGATCAAAATCGTGTCAGAGGATAGAAGCAAAACAACCTTCGTGACTGAGTGGGGATGTTTTCAGTACACTGTAATGCCTTTTGGATTGAAGAATGAGCCTACGATGTTTTCGCACATAGTCATTTCTACGTTCAAGGAATTTATTCATAAGTTTCTAGAATTGTACTTTGATGACTTGACTATGTTTGGGCTGGTGAAACGCCATGTGGCAAGTCTACGCTTGATGCTAGATACCCTTTGAAGGTACCAGAGAATGCTCAATTTGAAGAAGTGCATGTTTTGTGTTCCCTTTGGGACTCTGTTGGGTCATGTGGTTTGTCGACAGAGACTGATGGTAGATCCCGCGAAGATTACATGATACTTAACTTGGAGGCACCGAGGAGTGTGAAATAGTTGCGTGCAACCTCAGGACATACTGGGTATTGCAGGAAGTTTATCTAGGGCTATGCCCAGATCACCGCACCTATGGAGAATTTTTTGAAAAAGGATATCACGTTCTGTTGAAACGAGGACTTTAGGAAAATCCTAGATATATTGAGAGAAAAGATGTTCATCGCACCGATTTTAGTCTTCCTGGATTGGAACAAGGATTTTCATGTACATGTCAACACGTCATGTATAGTGTTAGGAGAAGCACTGACACAGGCTGGCAGAGGAGAATTGGACCCTCCTATAGCATTCGCAAGAAGAAGGTTTTTCAAGGTTGAGAAGAATTATTCCATCATTGAGCACAAAGGGTTAGCCATGGTATACGTCCTCCAGAAGTTTAGACACTCTTTGTTGGTTGGAAATGTTAAGATGTATACAGATCATTCTATGTTGAAATACCTGGTAAATAAGCCTGTGTTGGGGGCAGAATTTGTAGATGGTTGTTATTATTCCAGGAGTATGATTTTGAGGTTATTATGAAGCCTGGATGATTGAACGCGAGACCAGACCATCTGTTGCGCATCAAAACAAGGGAATAGCCCACTAATTTGGAGGAGGTATTTCCTGACGTGCAACTATTTGTTGTACACATCGCAGATGGTAATTTTGACGATATCATACAATTCCTAATGACAAGAACTACCCCAGAAGGTTACACCATCCAATAAAAGAAGTTAGTAGTGCATGTGGCAGACTTTTCTGTCATTGTCGGGAATCTATACAAAATGCGGTCTAATGAAATATTGCGACGATATGTATTGGATTTTGAAAGGAGCAGTATCCTCACGGACACTCATGAGGGCACTGCAGGAGGTCATTATGCCAGAAGAGCGACTGCATAGACAATTCTACGTGTAGGGTTGTGGTGGCCAACCCTCCATCAGGATTGAAAAGCATATTGCAAGCCGTGAAATATGTGTCATAGGACTAGCAGGCCATCACAGAGGAATGAGTTGCCTCTGAATCCACATATGACATTAAAATCCTTTGCGAAATGGGCGATAGATTTTGTGGGACCCATTCAGCCCCAAGGGAAGAAGACGAGAGCGTGGTACATTATCACCGCGATAGAGTATTTGACTCGATAGGCAGATGTATAGCCTGTGAAGGATTTCATAGGCATGACTACTGCGATGTTCCTCTTTGAGTATGTACTGACATGATTTGGGTGTCCAAATATTTTGATGAGTGATCATGGTACGCACTTTCTGAATGACATGATTAGCGTGTTGATGAAGGAATTTCATGTATATCACCAGAAGAGCATGCCTTATCACCCAGAGGCTAACGAGATAGTGGAAGAATTCAATAAGGTGCTAGAAAATGCGCTGACCAAGGTTTGCAATTCTTAGTGAAGTGATTGGGACCTATGCACACCCACAGTACTATGGGCCTATCGGACTGTTGTAGCATTTTTTGGTTTTGGTAAGTTAGAATCAATTAGTCAAAAATGAAAATATATTTCAAAAAATGTTAAGCTAGGGTATGGACAAAAAGAATATTTAATAAAAAATGTTAGGAAATATTTTGATAATATGTCCATATCAAATAAAATGTTAGAATAGATGCCCTAAAAACTCAAGGCAAAAATAAAATGATAGGTTACAAAGAAAATAAAAAAAACAATAAACTCTTAAAGTGTTGCAAATCTAAATGCCACTACTTTAGTCTAGTTTACTTCTGCAAATAAACATTGCGTACAATTTTTTTAAGAAGCCACACTAGTTTATACAATCCAGTTATACAGTTTAATCATGATTGGATTTGTATTAAATTTTGTCAATATGTAGAAATATGTAGAAAATAAAATTGGCTCAACAGTAACTGAGCCAATGGAGGAAATAAGGGATAGAGGTGGATTAGCCATAAAAAGGAAATGTTGAGCTACTAGCTTAAATGCACTCAAAAAAATAAGTGAAAATGTTAGGAGTAAAAGGGCTAGGTAGACATATGAAATGTAATTGGAGCATCAAATGTTTTTATCCTTATTTGTAACACTGGAAAAACGTACATTCGATGATGGGTTTTAATTAACCTAGAGTTTTAAAAATTGCAATGTTATTTCATAACTATTTCCATTCATCCATTTATTCGCCATAACCCGTAGTTGTCACATCTGCCCTCAAAGTCATGACCCCACCATCACTTCCGCTTATGTGTTAAATAACCCCACCTCACCTTTCATCCTACATGCGCACCCAATATCTGATGGCCCACGTCCCTCCTCGATCCTCATTCACCGTTCGAACTTTATCGGCTGGGTGGGGGGGGGATCTAAAATGGGTAGTTTCCAATATCGCCAACATAAACAACCTTTTCCGCTTTGTAGTGTTTCAGGACATAAAATCCCATAACTACTTACTGCCTCACCTTACCCTGGAACATGGTATATTAAGTCACTGTTTACCGCTGCTCCACTTCATGCTCCACCGCATGCATACCATCCAATTAATTTCTACCTATTTGTTATCCATTCAATGTTGCTCCCACAAATTTATGATTCAAAGAATTGTTAATTAATCTTGCTGGGTTATTAATGAAAAATTCAAACGTTTATTTCCATCCCCGTTCTATTTTTTTCATTTAAAAAACCCTATTAATTAATGAGAACGGTTAAACATCCCATTTCTGCAACTATACTGATCATTGAAGGTTTCTTTCCTACAACTTGACCACTATCTGACATTAAGTAATTATTTGTCCTGTTCCAGAAGCTGACATCCAGGTTCACTTACCTCTTTTTTTATTTATCTGTTTTTACTGCATCACTCTCTTTTAGACAAATTTCTGTCATTTTCAGCCTGCAATTTGTTTGACAAAATGCCTCCCAAGGTAAAAGAACTTGCAAAATTCCCAAATCCTCTAATTCATCCATAGGTCGACTTCCATCATACCCCATTAGTCGACAAAAATTGTAAAATAATTGAGACCTCTTCTCAATTTGATTTATATGAAATCTATTGCTGGATGGAAGATTAGCTAATTGACCAGAGATATGAAATAAGACTCTAGGATTCCCATTTGCCTCACTACATTTTCCCTCAGCTACACAGAGCACCTGAATTTGTAAGAAAATGCCATGAATCTTATGATCCTAGCCAAAGAGTGATTATTTCACTCATAGGAGAAATACTTTGTGCAATTAATTCTGATTCCATTGAAAAATGCTATAGGCCCCTGCTACTACACCACCCATCCTTTTTCCCATGAAAACCTAATAGAAGCATATCAAAAGCTAGACTTTACTAAAAGATCCCAGACCCTTGAACTCTTTCTAGCTATTGATAGTCCTCTACCTAAAATAAACCCTCCTTATGATTCAACCATGTTCCCTGATAGAACCAAGAAAGTCACCACTACTTTTTTTATATCTGCTTAGTTATAATTCTGATCAGTATGTCAATGAAGCCATCCTTTGTTTCTTATCCATGTTTTACGTTGATTCCAAACCCACTGTTATTTATGATTTCAGTCATTTCATAGCTGAAGCCATACATGATCAATTTGTCAAGTTTAATACTGAAGAAGTATTCAAGTATGCTTCAATACTTGTTTACCTTTTTATATATTTCCAGGGAGACAAATTCTCATTTTCTTTACAGAAGCTAGATGAGGAAGGAAATCAAAAATCATTGATATTCTTGACTTCAATGGGGATGAAGGAGAAAGAATAATTTACATATAAACAGTTCATAGAACTGTCTAGTCATACAACTATTAGTCTTATGAGCAGCACTCTAGTACCAAGGATCAATGATGAGATTATCAAGGTTTTATAGTTGGTTGATCAAGCTACAACAGGAGATTGGTATTACTACAAAAACTACACAGAGATCAAGGTTTATGGTTGTGATCTTCCACCATACAAACTGCAAAAGTACCTCCTTATCATAATCTTTGCACTAGAATACATAATGCAGAGATTAAATGCATATGAAGTACACTTTGTGGCTGTAAAGAAGAAATCACAATTCAAGCTGAAAGCCCAAGTTTGTCCATTCATCTATAACACCAGGGTTGTAGAAGAGGAAGTAGCCAAATTACCAAAGGAGATGAATTTTCGTCTCAACTTCACTTGGTCTTATGACCCAATGGGAGTTGTTTCCAAGCTCAGGGTGGAGAACAAATTTACATCATATCATCACACAGCCAGTCCTGAGATAGAAAAATATAAAAATTAGTTGGAATGGGCAGAGAAAACCCTCTAAGAGCCTAAAGAGCAGGCCATTTATACATCAAATGTGCAAAATCCACTTGCACAGGAAAAGATAGCCAAGAGAGGGAGGGAAGAATAGTTATACCCTACAACTAAACCATCAAGCCAAGGTTTCAGGATTGTGCACAAAAAGAATAGACCTAGAATCTATGTGATTATAGGTGCATCACATGAGTCTCTGAAAGCACATTTGATGGACTTAGAGAGACTATGCTCCATACATAGTCGAGTGCATAGTCTACACAGTCCCCAACCCATTCCACTACTTCTCAGGAACAGCGGGTAACCCAGACTAGTGGAAGCACTCAGAAGGACATGGAGGAAGATATCTTTCATGTTTTCAGTGAGATGAAAAATAATAATGAAGAGTTGAAGTTGAAGACATACACACAATTCTATAAACATTCCTCCGGTTCTCAAGATAGATTTCTTTTAGTATTTGACTCTGAGAAGGGTAAAATGCATGTGGCTTATCTGCAAGCTTAGGTTCCAAAGCCTAGGACTGCTGCTCAATATCAAAAGCATACCTCTTTTGAGTTCAATGTGATGGATGTGCATCCAATTGATCAAATTAAGATGCACAAACAAACTAGTCAGATGATTTCTTCCACCTTTACAAACATTGCCATGAGTTTGTCAAAAATGTAGGTTATCTTAACCAACACTCAATCATAGATTAAGTTGGAGAAAGTCTCCTCATTAACAAAGGATACCAAGATTCATCCTTGGAGAATATAGTGCTAAAGATGGGATATGATCCCTCAAACATAAATGTTGTAGAAGAGCTTATTAAGAAAAAGAATGTTGAATTTGCAACATTAAAGAAGCAGTTGAAATTGCCAGCTTCTGAGGACCCAATGGCCAAAGAAACTGAGGAGACAGAAACTTAGAAGTCTAACAAGATGAAACTCATCATAGAACAAAATATGTAGATAAAACAAAAGGAGGAGAAAATGGAAAAACTAGTCAAGGAGAAAGAGGAATTTGTCAAAAAGACTCAAATTCAAACCCCAATGGATATTGTACCCCTTGTAGTAATCCATGTAACCAAGATTCCCACTTCAGCCACAAAATAAACTATAGGTGTAGCAGAAGGAGCTGAATAGCTTACTGAAGCTATTTGAGAACCTGTCTATCGAGATAGGGGAAATCAAGAAGCTAAAGGATGAACTTAAGGAATTACAACTTATGAAGTCAGTAGCAAACAATTCACATGCATCTGAGTTGTAGAGGGTCAAAGGTCAGGTTGAACTACTACAAAGGGAGCTTAAGGAATCTTTCATTGGAAACAAATTTGGATTCGCAAAGAAAATTATGTGGGAAGAAATCACAGAATCAATCAAGGATATTTGGCCCTACATCAAGATAGTGTTTGATCATAAATATCTCTTAGAGAAAGCCTAGGAAGCAGTTGAAACCATTACCAAAGAGCTTGAGGATATGCCATAAATTGCCTCTGATATAACCAAGTTCCTAAACTCCAAAGACAACTATTAACTTGAGGAATTAGGCATAAGTGACACAACAACAACTATATTGGAGGTAAAGAAGATCATCACCAAGAGAAATCTCATCCTTCAGCTACAAGAAAAATGTAGCAATGTCAATACCATAGTTCAGAGGTCTTTCAGCAAGATAGAATGCTTGACCAACAAGGGTTTACCCTCTATGCTTGTGATTAATGACAGGTTCATGCCAATTGAGGATTATGTGCAAAAGCTGAAAAAGGTTGGCACTCATGCAGCTTAGGTTTCAAACATCAGAGGTGCAGCAACACCAACACTGATAGTAAATGCACTCAGAGATACCTTCTTCATCTTGGATGAAATCAGACACATATTTTTAGTAAAACCCACTTTTACTAAATATATAGAGATGGATGAAGCTTATAGGAGGGTAACCAATATTTCTATCCCAGATAAGAAACGATGGGAAGAATTGACAGATTTACTCGACTAGAAGGTAATCGAACAACATTCAGTTTTTGGAGGAATAGTCATCTAGTTTCAACAGTTTTCAATTTTTCTAGTGACAACCATCAACACCTCAACACCAAAATAGTGCCAGATCAACTAACCGTTTTTATTTTTTATTTTGTAATAATATATTTTTGTAAAAATAGTTTATGATATTTTATCAGTTCTACTGTTGTATAAATAACTCCCTTCATGAGTTATCAAGGGTTTCACCCTTGAAAAAGCATTTTTAAGCATCAAATGTACTTAAATTTTATGGATCATTAATATAAAAGCAAAGGATTATGAATTCTGATTTACACAGTTTTGTGTTTTCTGTATGTTTTTCTAGTATTATTCGTTATGTTTTTCTTCATATTCTTATGTCTTACAGATATACCTAGGTAGGAATAATTGGGTTTCAATATATTCCTATAATCTTGTGATGTGATAATCTATAAAGAGAATGAATTAATGAACTATTTGTTTAAATAATCCCCTCTAATCAATTAACGGTCGACATATTTTGTAAGCTTAAGCATATTCTATTAAACCTTATGAACATATTTTAAAGGTTTTCATACTTATGATTATTTAATTTTCAATCCGAAGACTGTGATAATCATATCATTTCTCTATTTTTGCTCACCACCATACAAGCTATATCACTGTGTGAATTTTAATAGAAACCCTCTGTTTTAATATTATTATTATTCAAAAGGTTAGGAATTACAGTGTTACATTTGTTTCATACATTAGTCCTCCAAATTAAAACAAAACCCAAAAAAAAATTATCTTAGATTCCTTGGCATGATAGTCGACCATTATCATCTCAGAGATACAACATGGACGACGTGCAAAAAGTTGACTGGACAGACACCCTTTAGGCTTGTATATGGTGTTGAAGCAATGATTCCCATGGAATAAATTGTGCCTAGTATGTGCATAACGACACTAATGAGTATGATGGATTGCGGAGCCCTGGAAGAGGGGCTTGTGCAGCTAGCTAAGCTTGAAGAAGATAGATTTCTAGTTGGATTCCACTAACATGTCCAAAAGAAGCACGAAAAAGCATGGCATGATCAACATATTAAGCTACGTACCTTTAAGTTAAATGAACTGGTTTTGTTATATGACAACAGGTTTGATAAATTTCTAGGGAGATTTAGAATGCACTGGTTAGGGCCCTATGTCATTAAGGATATTACCGACAGAGGAGTGATTTAGTTGGTTAAATTGAATGGAGATCCCTTCCCAGGAAAGGTGAATGAAAACCGATTGAAGCTATACAATGGTGGTTTTTCCATGTGACTAGATGAAGGTAGCATAGTCTTAGCATTCAAGGTAGCTAAAAGGACGCACGGGACTATAAACTACACTACCCAGGTTGGGGAGTTGCGCAATTGAAGGATTGTGCGAAGAAAGGAAGTGTCATAGGGTTCGCAACAATGCGAAGGGAGCTGAGCTGCTTGCAATGAAAATTGTCACCTTGACATTCTGCTATCTTTGTGAGTTCATTACCACTCATACTTTCCTCCTCTGCAAGTCTGAAACATCAGTTCCTCATATCAAGTCCTTAAAATAAGAGAAAAGCTCTCAAAAGTTTTTAAAACTTTGGTTCCGCACTTTCTCTGTCTTACCTACGGTCCCGCACCTAATGGTCATGTATCCGGCGCACTTGACCACACTATCTCTGTGTTAAAGGTGCAGACCCACATAAAAGTTAAAAAGGTGCAAGTATACTCTGAAAAAACTCACTTTAAGTTATTTCTAGAAGCTTCTGGAAGGAATCTTGAGGTGGCAAGTTTGCTCTTTTAAGGTTCATGTAACCCATAGCTTAAGGAGCTAACCCCTTGATGTGAGGAGCTTATTCTTTTGAAGGAGGATTCTATCCCTTCATAGGTGGAGCTGTAACCTCCTCCTCTGCACTATAAAAATAAACATTGAGCTGGTTAACTAGTTAGAGTTAGAAGCTTAGTATTTTTTAAGGTAAAATTTTGTTGGAACTTAGTCTTCTTTAGTATGAGGAGAGATTACATACCTCTATGTATATCATTTGGAAGAGTGCAAGACTTGTAAAAGTAAAGGAAAATCCTATTTCGGACCCCAGGAAGAACTTGTTC
This sequence comes from Pinus taeda, assembly GCA_000404065.3. NCBI lineage: Eukaryota > Viridiplantae > Streptophyta > Pinopsida > Pinales > Pinaceae > Pinus > Pinus taeda. The sequence continues at coordinate 191,831 of APFE031270258.1, read as the reverse complement.
AACATCATGGCTGAAAAGGTTATACAGTTCTTCTACTATTCAAAGTTAATACAAATATATTTGTTTTTCTGAATAAGCTGTTAATTCATTGCTTATTTTATGGATTCCTTGATCACCATAATAGGCATGATTTATAATATTTGCTATGCAGGTGCTATTTAATGTTTGCTTGTTTGTGATTGTAGGTCTTCAAAGATAACTCTTTCGAATGACTGGAGGATGACTACTACGAACAAACACTGGATCTAAGGTAGGATCTTAACACGCTTGTAATATTTACTTATAAATCACATATGTCTAGAGAAAGATAGGTTTGTTTGTTTTTTTGTTGCTAGACTATATTTTGTTACTAGGGAGATCAGTCTTTTCCGCAAGATCGATTTATCTAACTAACAAATTGGCGACTCCGCTGGGGAAGGTATTTGGTTTTTGGGTTTCCTATGTTTTGACTTGAGAAAATTGTTTTTTCAAGTTTTTGATTGATGTATACTGGCTTGGGTAGTTTTCAAAAATCTTGAAGTATTTTTGTTTTTTTTGAATTTTTTTGGGGACCGCACGTTTTCTTCACAGGCAGTGTGGACAACTCTGCATTTTCATTAAGTAACCAGTGCGAGACCGCACCCGTTGCTTCTGGAGCCTGCGGACCCTATAATTTGTTTTTGGAAAAATTAAGATATCTTCTTCCAGTTAAGTTTAGGTTTCATTTAGGATTTTTAGTGTCTACCCAGATCTGTATTTTTCCTATCAAAAATCTCTTGTGAGTGATTTCTAATAGTATTTTTGTTTTGAATGATTTTCTAGAAGTTTTGCATGCTTGAAGTGGTTTTCACTTTGTCTCTGTAGTGACTCAATGACCAGAAGCTTGAGAAACCTTAGATCACCCTAGTGTCTTTTTGTCTTCTTGATGAGTCTGACTTGGTTGTGAAATATATCCGTTGTGAGAAATAGATTTAGTTTTCTCGTTGCAAATCTTTGAACAAAGTTTGTTATAAGTTCTGAATTTCATTTTTACAAAAGAAAACATATCTGGATGTTTTTTTTCTTGATTGGTTTGTTATTCTGGGCAAATGAATCCTTAGTTTACTGAACAACTAAGTAAAACATCCTCAAAAAAGAATTGAAGCTTTTATTCAATTAGATTTTTGAAGTTTTAGATCTCAACATTAGTTTTTTGTAGTTTTGAGTGTTTTTCTAGAACTTGTAGATCTCTTTTGAAGCAAATTGTTTTTTTTGTAGTTTCGAGATTTGAAAACTGAAAGGGATATATTGTGAGCATTAATTATTTGTATCATGTTGAGTTCTTATTAAAAAACAAAAATATTTTCTTTCCATTTCCATGTTGAAAGAAAGAATTGTTTCTTAAAGAATTGCATTCTCGAACTCTTTCTTTTAGCTAGAATTTCAGCGAAAGAAAAATGAATTGCTTATCATTTTAGGTGCATTTTTTAGTGTTTCTGGAGTCAAGTCTTAACACCATTAAAGTTTCATTTCCATACCTATTGACTTAAAGAACAACCCATAAAAGCAACACTTAATTAAAACTGATCTAGTACTCTTTTCTATTTCTAGGGCTCTTATCAGCAATATAGCTTAGGTTAGTATCTTGGAGTAGGGAGTAATTAACTCTCCAAGATAGTTAAAACAAGCAAGTAGATATATATTGTGGTAGGAAATAAATTCAATTGTAACTGATACATTCTAGTAAGCTTCTCTTAAAGGAGTCAATCATGAGACCATGTCTGAACCTTTGAGACAATCAATTCTGTTTCATTGAGAGAGATAGAAGATCTGCACGTATTATAAACAGTAAACCTCAGATTAACCATTGTCGAGGAGCTTGGGGTCACTTGTTGGTAAACCTCAGATTGACCATGTCAAGGAGCCTTCAAGGGGATTGAGCTTTGTTACTCTGCCCTTGCGCGTAGAATCGGATCGTAGATTGTTCCTCCAGTTCTATTTTTTGTTGTTGGTAACCTTAGTGTCCATAAACATAAGATTATTTCCTAAGGTGACAGTGAAGGAAATATCTCATTGTACTTGGAGCAGACATCGACTAGACTCACTTGGACTCTCTAGGGGGTTCTCTTCACTTGAGATGGTTTTGTGAAGAAACTTGTGCCAGTCTATTTCATTAAGTAGGTTGTTGGGGTAATTGTTCCAACCGCCCTTTCTGTATTAAACTTCTACTAAGTTGGATATTATCACCAACTATTGTTTTTAGTACGGGAAGTTACTGTTTGTGCATGGTTTGAACTCTTAGATTTTTTAGGTGTGCGATTCAGCTGTTTGTTTCTTTAGAGACTTTAGGTGTTTTTATTGAAATTTTCTTTGTTTGCGTGTGATTAATTAATATTTAATTGTGGCCGAATTACCGAGACAATCTCGTAGACTTTAGGGGAAACCTCCTGAGTATACAACAAGCCAACTTAAAGAGTTGCGAGCTCTCGTATCACCTAGTGACAGTAGAGTGGGATCACCAGAAGTTAGAGAGTCATCTCTAATTGTTCATCCTGATTATCAAATACAAGAAACAGAGCATGTTCAAGAGCCAATTTCATTTTCTGAAGTTACTGGTAGTATTTCTCCTTCCAGTGAATTAGCTAAAGAACCTGAAATTTCTAAGCCTGACACTAAACTTGTTTTTTTGGAACCATCTTCAGGATTTGTTACTCCAACTTCTAGTGATCTTGGTTCACCTAGGGTAAGAAATATCATTACTCAAAATCTTCCTTCTGGTGTCATTTCTATTGAAGAACTTGTCAGTCCAGACGAAGACGTAACTCTTCCCGAAAACCAACAGACTTTAAATCTTAGGGAGCATGAATCAATATTCTATAATCATTTTAGGAGTGACGCTTGGTATTTGTCATTGACAATTTTTTTAGAAAACCCGGGTCTTAGTTTTTCACCACCTCAAATTCCTTTCCATCCTACACCAAAAGGTTATTATCCTTCATCGATCATGTCAAGACAGTCATCTATGTTTTCCCAATCACTGAAAACATTTTTATACAGGGGTCCTTCTGTTCCTTGGGGGTACCAATCACATTCTGGTACTTTTTCAGGAGCAACTCCTCGACTGACTGAACAAGAGTTATCATCTAGTAGTAATGGAACTCAAACATTGAACGCAGAGCAAATCCATATGATGTCTGGTAGTATTCCAAATCCTCAACCTCAAGGTAATCAGTTACCGCCTGGGGGAAACCCCAAGGTAGTCAATTATTGCCTGGGGGGCAACCTCAAGGTAGTCAATTACCACCAAGGGGGCAACCCCAAGGTAGTCAGTTATCGCTTGGGGGGCAACCACAAGGTAGTCAGTTACCCCCTGGAGGGCTAACTCAAGGTTTTCAACCTTCAGGACAGTACATACGCCAAGGTCAACCCCAGAATCAGTATATTCCTTAAGATGCTTATCAACCCCATATTCAGTACATGCCTCAGGGTTATCAACCTCAAGGTCAGTACCCAACTCAAGATTTCCAACCACCTTCTGGTCATTCATTTTTACAAGAAGCTGGAAATGTACTGCTTAATTATCAGCCCTACCTTCAACGAGGTTATGGTCCTCCATATGCATAACCTTTTATGAGTCCATACCTCGGAATGAACATGGTGTGGAATCTATCTCAAACTCAACAGACTATGCAGCCTAATGTGCAGTTACCTAATCAACCTAGACAACCTTTGGTTTCTGGTCCAACCTAACAACATGTCCAACCTATTGTTCAAATCCCTGCACCTGGTTTAGTTTAGCAGCCTGGGCCTAGCACACCTCAGACTCTGCCTCAAACTGCTGCAACTACTGCAACTTCTGTTCAACCTACAACACCTATTTCTAGAGTATTTGTGGCTCCGGTTTCTACTATCCCTACATTAGTGCAAATTCCTCAAGTCTCTGTGCCATAGTCAAGACCTATAGTTCCGACTTCGTTCCAGATGCTTGCAGGACAAGCTGGTACAAGTACGACTACCACAAGTCAACCGCAATTCATCTATCAACCATAACAGTGACAATATCAATTCGGTCCTACTATACAAAACCCAATTTATTAGTATCAACCATATCCTGGCTATACTTATCAACAACCTCAACAACCCGAGTTTGGTCCGGTTAATCCTGGTTTTCCAGGAGGTTATAGCATTCCTAATGCAAATTCTATTCCAGGTTATCTTGGATATCCTCCTCCTAGAACTGGTCTCATTACTCAAGATTTTCACGACCCTAACCATCAGTTACCATTTATTGCAACTTTCGATTTACCTGATTTCTTGCACCTTATGAACGATCTGATTTACTATCTTCCGTATTGGCTGCCAATGCTTAGTAAGTTGCCCAGTGATATCCCGAAATTCGAGGGTAAGTTAGGAGAGGATCCATCAAATCACGATATGACTTATCACCTCTGGTGTGCATCTAATTCAATCATTGATGATTCAATTCGATTGCATCTTTTTCAATGAAGTCTTATTGCTCTTGTCTCCAAATGGTACATTGAGTTACCACGAGGCTCTTTTAATAATTTCAATCAGTTAGCCACTGCTTTCTTAACTCATTTTCAGTTGTCTGTTAGATACAACAATGGTACGGAACTGTTAACTTCACCGAAACAATCCACATCCATATATATTTATGATCATATTCATGAATAGCGATGTAGAAGGCGTTTAGTGAAAGTTTTCATTCCGAATCAAATTTTAGTGGAATGGTTCATTAAATCATTGTTACCCAAAATCACTGAAGATGTTGCTAAGGGAGGGGTTGTCACTGAAGAGCAAGTCATTGCTTAGGCTCAGTACCTTGACCTCGTCTATATGAAGTCAGGTACTTTACATGAAAAAATCCCTGATCTTCCAAAACGCGGTCAAATAACTGCAGCTCCTTCAGGGTCTCATGCCGCTAATGGTATGATTGGTTCAGTTAGTACTAAAAGTAAGAAGAAATCTTCAAAGAATTATTCTCCTACAATAACTTTACCTGATTCCCCGAAAGGAGATTCTTCCGCTGAATTTTCTACCGACATCCATTTCATAGAATAATCTACAACCAAATCAAAATATGGTAGTAAATAGAAGGGGAAGAAGAAAAATAAACAAAATTCAAAAGATAAAACAAATAAAAATGAATCTACTAATGAAAAACGAAAACCTCACTATCCTTGTTTCATTTGCGACAAGGATCATTTTACCAAAGAATGCCCACATCGAGTAGAGGTTTTGAAATTCGTTAAAGGTTATCAAATGCCTACTGTCTTGAAGGATCCTTTTCCTACTCACGATAGTAAGATGATTGGTTCTTCCTCAAATGCCTCAGAAGAACCCATTATGATGATGTCTCATCTCAGGATTGCAATGCGATCACAAGATTATGGTAGTAAAAATCCTGTTGGTGGTAAAGAAGCATAATCTTCTAATTCAAACACATCAACTACACCTCCTTCTAGTTCTGATCCACTACAGATCGAGAAACCCAACCCTAACTTAGTAATCAAACCGCATGCTAAAGGTGTACTTTGTAAATCAGCTTTCAATCCACATGCAAGAGCTGCTCAGAATACAACTTTGTTGAAGACTTATCTCTTTCCCCTTTAGTAATGTCAGCTTTGGAAGTGCTGCAATCGTGCCCAACACAGCGTAAATTACTATTGTATACTATAGGAGATGTTGATATTCAGGATTCAAACCTAATAATCTTTGATTTAGAGAATAGTACACCTCGAATACCTCATCAAATGGCTTTCCAGATTTCAGTTTTAGTCAAACACAGACCTTGCTTTTGGATTGTGATTGATGAAGGGGCTTCTACATGTATTCTTTCAATCCAGTGTTGGAAATCACTTGGTTCTCCCACACTCAATTAGTCTCCGAAAATTATAAAGGCTTTTGATGGCCGAGAGTTCCATCCTTTTGTTATTTTGCAGGATTTACCTATAGGGGTCAAAGGCAAGACCATAAATCTAGATGTGGAAGTGGTTGATGCCCCTCTAGATTACAACCTTCTCCGGGGTCGTCGTTGGTTTTATGCTATGACTTCTATTGTTTCATTGGTTTTTTGGCTTATCAAGTTTCCTCATAATGGAAAGATCATTACGATAGACCAGCTGACTTATTTCTCATCTGACCCAACCTCTACAGATAGTATTCATCACATCAGTAAAATGAATATCCCTTACAAGGATGTTGGTGTAGGTTTGATTAAAGATTCTGGTTTACTGGGAACTTTTTCCTTCCCTCATCCTAACATATCGCCTTTTATTGCAAATATTCATATGATTTTATCAAATACTTTTACTTTTGATGATCCTTGGATCATACCTTCTGATTTTGAGGTAGATTCTTTTGATGGCGCGATGCCTTTGAGTCCCTTTGAAATTGCATATCCGGCTGTAAAATCGTTTTCTGATTCTTGTTCAACTGAAACTGATCCAATGAATGTTGTCCATGGGGAATCACTTTCGATAGCAACCTTAGCTACAACAACACTTTCTGATCCTATTCATACTGATGAGCAGATTCATGAACTTTTGTCTATTGATGATTTACCATGGGAAGATCTTCATCACCGATCTTCGTTTTTACCAGAGCTTGATCATTTTGAAAATGATTTTTCTTCTATTTTTACTACTGACTATGTCAAAGAACCACAGATTCCATTGCAACATTATGATTCTGAGTTAACTTTGGAAAATATCTCTCGAACGGTTCATATTGACATTTCAATTAAGCTAGGAATTATTGAAAACATTCATATAGGTGCTTCCTGTATGGACGATGAAATCCAAACTTATAAAGCCCTATTTCACGAATTCTGTGACATGTTTGTTGTCGGTCCTTTCGCAAAGTGGGGTATTGATTTTATTACATGTAACCCTCACTCGCCGGGGGGCATGCGTATATTATCCTAGTGGTAGATTATTTTACTAAGTGGGCCGAGGCAATACCTACATTTTTGACAGACAGCAAGATTGTTGCAACTTTCGTATTCAATCATATAATTGCTAGATTCAGTTTTCCTCAAGCTATTGTTACTGATTATAGAAGTCACTTTCGAAATATCATGATGACTAAACTGAAAAATCAACTTGGCTTGTGCTATGATAGTTCTACTCTGTATTACCCGCAGGCTAATGGTCTGGTTGAAGCTATCAATAAAGTTTTAGTCACTATGATCAAACGAATCATTGGTATTCATAAGTCAAATTGGCATATCATGCTATTTTCAGCACTTTGGGCATATCGAACCTCAGTGAAAACATCAACTGGTTTCACTCTTTTCCAACTGGTCTATGGTTTGGAAGCAACGTTACCTATTGAATGCAAAATTCTGTGATTACAATTAGCCATAGAATTACTCCCAACTACTTCTGAAGAAGAGAAACATTTTTTGTACTTTGCTTAACTAGATGAGAATCGATGCACTGCTGCAATAGCAAACGAGACTCACGCAAAATGAATGAAAGCTCAGTATGACAGAAGTGTTACACCTCGTCATTTTTCAGAAGGAGACCTAGTTTTAGTAGATGATCAAGTGAACGATAAGCTAGGGGCTAGAAAATTTGTACCTATGTGGCATGGTCCTTACATTGTTAAGCGAAAGCTGACAAAAGGGGCTTATGAATTGATAGATTTTGAAGGTGTCTCTTTTGATAAACCCATAAATGGACTTTATCTGAAGAGATATTATGCTTAATTTTTGTGCGGAGATTTTTTGGTAGATTAGTTTCTTTACAACTGGTGTGTTTTAGATTAGAAAAGTGTGCCTAGTTTAGAGAGTGCTCTTATCACTATTCTTGCTTATCTTGATTTTACTCTTGATATTGCAAATGTCGACATCTCTTCCGACATACATTGGTTTTGCTGATGGTGCTTGTCGTAGTACATGGAACATTTCTTCCACAGCTTGGGTTATCTATTCACCCTCTGATGAGTTAGTGTCTATGCATGGGGTAAGCCTTGGTCAAACAATGAATAACATTGCAGAGAATAGTGCAGTGATTGAGTTATTATCTGAATCCATCTAATTTGGGATTCAGAGTTTGATTGTCAGGTTGGATTATGAACTCATTATATTACAGCTTAACAGGGTTTATGCCATTAGAAATCCAATGTTATTAAGGTTATTTTTGAGAGTTCGTCTCTTGGAACGTGAATTTGATTACATTGAATATCAGCATATTCCAAGACATTTAAATACATTAGTAGATGCAGTTGCTTCTGGCAATAATCAAAACAATAAATTTAATAACATTCAATAACATGTTACATGTGATAGCCGGTAATAATGATATATCATAGCATAGAAGTGTGTTTCAAAATATACATGGTCCTCGATCATAGGTAGAAAAACACCTTATGATCGTAAAAAATGATAATACAAAAAGACAAAAATGTCGTGAGTCTACAAAATCGATCATCATATACCTAGTGATGATCACGATAAGAAACTACTGCTCGGGCCAGCCTACATAGGAACCTCCTAAAAGGTCTTGGGACCCCAATCACATATCTCTGTAATGTAAGTGGAATATCATCTATATCAGTCTCTGGAATATCTAGTGTCAAGTGCTCTAGATGTTGCTCCAAGTCGGTTAGGATCTTTGTTGATTGGACCTATGGGGTTGGTGCTGGTGTAGCTGGGTGTCTCCTTTCATAAGGTTGGAGAGTGGTTGGTCGTCATGGACCCACATCTGCATTTAAACTTTTGATTATCAGTTTTGGATGATTTAAAATAAAAATAAAAATAAAACTTAGAAAGTGTTGAAAATGGTTTTTACCTGAATCATCCCATTGCTCTCCTGGTGGAAGAGTCATGTCTTGATTGCCGCGGTAATGCATCCCGGCATATGGAAAGTCCTCAATCACAAAAATTTGGTTGTTCATCCAACGAAAATATGCAGGGGGAAATCGGACAACCTCTATGCCCTTAGCGTGACGGGCCATCAAAGCAACCCAACGAACCATTCTAGGCTCTCAAGGAAGACCAGCATCAACAAGAATATGCTGCAGGGCTAACATGGGGATCATTTCTAGAGCAAAGGTGACAATGATAAATCCATATCCAAAGTTGTTCAGATTTCCATTGTTTGCTCTGGTTAGTTCACCTTTCACATTTGCCAACACAACCTTGCACCAGTTGTATATGGTGCCTCGAAAACAGTGTACAGACATATGCATCTAGGATCCAGGAGCCACATGCAATGCTGCACTCCTGCATAGTCTGGTAACAGTGAATGAAATAACTTTAAGCTCAGGACAGGTGATAGTTTTAATATCAATCTATTTATCCTTGGGATCTGCTTGATCATCACAAAACTCCAATCGAAGACTAGCGACAGACTGGCCACCTAGCCTAGTCCCGAAAAGAGATAATTGTTCGCCCCTCTTGGAAAAAATAGTCAAAAGGTATATGTCCTCTAGCTCGATTTCGAGCCGGTGGCCACCAATCACAAAGCACTAGTATTGTGTGTTCCATCTCTCTACCAGCCATGTCAAGAGGTCTACTTGGGCTCTCATGCCTTGTATGGCCCAGAACTTATACAGTCTGCATGCTCTCAATGCTTGCAATGTGGGCATATGATTTATTGCAGCATAATCTACATCCTCGTGCTCGCGTTCTCGCCAAATAAGCATTTTGAATGTCCTACAATGCATAAAAAGACATATTAGAACAAGCTTGTTCGAAAAGTTTTGGGCAAAAATGGAGAAATTGAAGTTTTAAAATTCATTGCGTGGGGTCCACACCCAGGGCTTAGAAACAATGCATAGGTTCGCATGGGTTGTGAGCAATAGGTGTGGACCCATGACTTTTTTCTTTATAGAAAAAATTCGAGGTCTGTAGGGCTCGCATGTTGCACTTGCAGACCCCCGCGACCGATTTTTTTAAACCTATTTTTCCTTTAAAAAACAAATTTAAATCCTAAAAACAAAATGTAAATGGATGAAATGCAAGTTAAGGAGGAAGTGGATTACCTGGAGCTGATAGTTTTCGATTCTGACAAATGGATATTCTAGAATCTTCACAGGAAATTTTTTACCCAAAAGCTCTCACTTCTCACTCTGAACTCAAATGGTAAAAATGAAGTTAGAAAAGCTCTTTTTATAAGTTTTTCCGAATAAATGAGTTTTTAATTTATTAATTTTTCACTTTAAAAAGGTAAATTTTTAAAAACATTTTTATTTATCTTAAACATGTATGTGTAATGTTTTGAATTTTTGTGCAGAATATTGGATTTTTTGGGAAAATTGATCATTTTTCAACAAAGAGCATACTTTTATCACTTTTTCGGACTCTTTCAAAAATTTATGAAAAAGTGAAACATTGGAGTCCTCTTTAAGCCCTCTTCAGACTCTCAAAAATTGAAAAGATTTCCGAGCACTTGATTGTTTTAACTCGTTAAAATAAATGAATAATCATCCCTTTAGTATAAGTTTACCCCTTTTACGGATTGAAATGGACTATTTAAAAAAAAGGTATGCGTTGACTATTTACGGTTAATAGAGTTCTCTCCCGCATTATTTTATCCTTTTTTGGGCTTGAGGGACTAAATTTACAAAAAAGTACGCCCATGGAGTTTTCTTAAGTTTTTCTTTTGACTCCCTAAAATTGAAAAACACCGAGTTTCTCTTATATTAGACTCTTTAAAATTTAACAATAAAGGACCTATTCAATTTTAAATAGAAACGAACCACTCCTTCTTAGGGTTCGAAATTTAAACTAAGTTGGACTCATCTGAAGGATGAGCTTATAAACAAGCAAATGTTATCCTCCTCAAGCTTGTCAAAAATAAAGAGGTACTTGCGAGAAATGGTGGGGGAAAAGAGAGAAAAATGAACCTGTTTGTTACACTTTGTTTTTCAAAATGTTGTTAACCACTCTTGAACATGACACTTTTTGTTCACCTGGGTTGGGAAAATCCTTTGCCTAATAGTTAATCAAACCACATTAAAAGTCTTCAGCCGATTTATGGGTATTAGCTTTGGGTCAATTGTCACCAAGCCATTTGTAGTGTCGTTATGTTTTCAAGAGATCAGTTCAAACAAACGGTTCATCTGCAAGATATCTATCATCCATTTTGACCATCCTTGAGTCAGTCCTTGCCATTATATTTCTTCAAAATTTGATCTATGATTTCATGTTGTGGGCTTGTCTACGATGGATCGCTTTCTATCAACTTCAGCTCATTATCTAGGAACTTTATTTAGAAATCGTTACTACCTTGAAATATGCATGCCCTAATGGCAGGTTTCTCGCCTTCGATGATAGGTTACATCATTGACCTTTGATTGAATGATTCTATGACATGTTCGACTTCAGCTCATTTATTCACATTTCATGGATTGTATTGAGTACTTTAAGAGCCATTAACATTACTAGTGGTTTCTCTCACACTTGTTAACAGTCCATATCATTGATTGGTAATCAAGTGGTTTCTACCATGTTCGACTTCGTCACATTCATTCACATGGATAGAATCGTACTAGTTCGGGAAGTGGAAATCAAGACCCTGGATCTAGTTTCTACCATCCAGGATGCGAGGAATTTTGTTATTCTTTATACAATGGACTATTCATAAATAGATGGTTGCATCCATACTGTGTCTACACATGTCTATACTCTTGATGTATTACAAAATCATTCCTGTATCAGAATAGTTTAGTTATTTTTCTAATCAGTTTGATCTCAGTATGGAAATGCCTACCTCAACGATGATATGTCTACATATATATATATATATATATATATATATATATATATATATATATATATATATATATATATATATATATATATATATATATATATATAATATATATTTTTTTTTTTTTTCATTGAATTTTTTTACAGGTTCCGACTGGGGTGTCCACAAGATGATCCTTGAAATGATAAAGTACTTCACTCTTCATACATGATAGACTCTATCTTCATCTATTACAGACTTCGCACTTTAGAGGGCAATCTATTGCACTGAAAATTGTCACCTTGACATTATGCTATCTGTGTGAGTTCGTTACTGATGCAAGGCTCCTCCCTGCAATAACTAGGATCCTTTTCTTTCTCACTCATGCATAAAAAAAACATGCCCTCCTGATCAACAAATTAATTCCTGGCGACTTCAATATTTAACATTCAATCGGCGCTGTAAGTCTGCTCACGCTGGCAGCTACAAGTCGTTCTTTTCAACCACGTATTTGGTCCTTGTCCTTACAAATACTCCGGCGATCTTTATACCAGACCCAATAACCCACGGAAACTGCTCTCCAACTATTACCATATAAAAATAAAGTTTCTTCAATCTTGGATTCTCAATCTCACATCCGGAGGATTCTCAATTGCAACATAAGCGATTGGTGTTGACAGCATCACTTTCAATGAACTCGGAACCACGTCCAATGGTAGGTGCACCCTCATTTCATAAAATCAAATTTTAAGGCATGCGTAGAAGGCCTTATTATCTCATCTGCAACTTCATGTTATTCATTACAATTAACAATTATATAATTAACAACCATACACGACAATCACTATGCCCATTGATGCCTTTATACGCACAGTTAAAAAAATAATAAAGGAACCCACGCGCTCCTTATATCAAAGTTATAACTTCAGCCCTGCCGCCACACACACATATCCAGATACATGGAAAACACTTTAATTCTCCACCATAAGAAGACTTTTCGAGCGTTGACACAACCTCTAACTCACGGTATCTTCAATACCTCTTACATGTGGCATAAGGGATAGAAAAGGACTGCAGAATGCCTCTGCTATATAAAGTATTACCGAAAACTTTATGCACTGCAATGATGAGCTTGGTTATTAACTTTTATCAAATTGCACTCTTGGTAATTTAACTCCAGCAAAAACAGGAAGGCGATTCCGCCAATCGATTTCTTCAGAGGACAATTATAATATGGTTTCCTAACTGACATGGAACAACACTTTCAACACACAGTAACCTGAAGACTTTTAATACACCGTAATGTAGACAGTAATAAAAATGAAATCAGAACAGTGATGCATGCATCTGTTTGCGTAAACTCATTGGATTTATTTTAAAGCGCCGATGGGAAAGGTTAAATCATCCTTGTTGCTCAGCACTTAATATATATTTTGAACACAGGTCATTATGTCCAATAAAATTTAACAGCGCCCACACTTGCCGGAGCTAACACACAATATCATATATGTCATATGCAAATCCTCAACCTTTATAGTGATTTCACAATCATCCAATATGTATATATATAATTTAAAACAAAACAATTACTTAAAAACTTGGCCAGATAATTCGAATTTATGGCCCTTTACAAACTTCCGAAGGTGTCCAGGCAGAAAACCACTCACACTCCCTCTCTCTGATCTTCAATGTCTTTGAGGATTCCTAATTTATAAAACTAAGCATGATCTAGAATCACTCAAGTAAAAGCTCTAAGAGTCTACATGCAATGCATACATATGGTAAAAAGCATCTTGAGGCTTTTCCCATCTTTTTCCCTGTTCTAAAATAGAAAAGTTTTCCTTATCCCATAATGATCCACATTCACTGCTTTATGCCTAAAAACACTCCCTACTTTATTAAAAATAACAAAATATTTAAAATTATCACACCCCCCTTTTTATTCCATATTTACAAATGAAGAGGATCTTGATGCTCCTGCATCATACACCCAACCTTAAAATTAATCATGATCCCCTTATCATGTGCTGGGATCTGTGTATGCCTGGATCCCACACCTTGTGCTGCAAGTCATCATTTGCTGTTGCTTGCTGCTTTTCTCCAGGTCTCCATCTTTTATGTTGTCTTGCTCCACCAGCTGCACTTTGATAATCTGTCTTTGTTTTCATCTTGCTACTGCTTCTCTTCCTTGTTGATGTCTTCTACTGAGATGCTTTCAACATGATTCTTCTAATGAGCTCAATTTCTTTGTCCAATGATTCTTCAAGCTGCTGATTTCTTGCTGCCTGTTGAGCTAAGACGGCTTGCTCAGTCTGTACTGTCACTTGCTGACTTCTTGCTTCCATTCTTGTTTTTGTTCTGACTGCGACCCGATTATCCATACCCTCTTGTCTTTTGGAACAGAAAACTTCTTCTCTCCTCAACTGAGTCAATTGTTCTGCACCAATACCTGCATTCACAAAACACTTGTTAGAATAAAATTCATAAGGCCTCAGTGCCTTATTTCCCTCTGGCAGCATTTCAGTGTACCAATCCCAATCATTCTTGAGATTATCACTCATTCTATCCCCAGCAACATCTTCTCTCAGAATGCATCTGTATTCTGGTTCATAAAAATAAACCTCTTTATCTTCATTCATCTCGGCCTTTATATTCTGAATTCTTATCTTCTGTACTTCTTGTCTCTTCTCTAGAACATTTGACTCATGCCATAAATCTGTCATCTCTTTTGAGAAACTTTTTGTGCAATCTTCAATACTTTCACAAGCCAAGCTTCCTTTTGTTACCATCTCATCACCTGCATTCATGCACAACTTGTCAATTTGAAAACTACAAGTTTTAACAGTCTCACTTGTCGGTTCAGATACCAGCTCTTCTAGCTGATCCTCTTCTTCATTTACATGAACTTCATCTTGTACTGCAACAACAAAAGCATTACTGCTTTCTTATTCAAAGTACTTTTCTCCTGAAAGATTCTTTTCCATGTTTGTGACAGCTTCACAAGATTGTGTATCCTTCTCAACACCTGTAATCACATCACAATTGTCAGCTATACAAACACAAGAATTCACACTATCCAACTGATCTGAATTTACCCAATAACTCAAGGGATCATCAATGATCTTCTCCTTTTCTTCACCAATGGAAACCTCCTCTTCCAACTCTGCTGCTCTGATTTTTTCCCATCTCAACTGTACATCCATCCTCTGCTCAAGCTTCCTCATCTCCTCTGGTAACTGCATGCTTATTTGTAAATCTCTTTTCTGCTGTAGCCTTTGCCACTTCACTCTCTTCCTCAGCAGTAAACCATGTCTCTGGTCTTTCACATATTCCTGCAACAACTCCATCAATAACTCAAGATGAACTGCTATCTCAGCTTTCTCTTTCTCATACTCTTCCTGAGTCAACTGTTGTCTTATGCCATTCGCCTTGGCATATTTCTCCTTCTTTCTTCTGTGGCCTCTTTCTGAACCTCTGCTCTCTCCTTTATGACTTTTAGTATTCATCTCCTTCACCATAAGTTCCTCACCTATGAGTTGCATGAAGCCTCTGCCACAACAAACTCTCTTGCTGCCACTTACCTCACCAATCCTTCCCTCCGAATCTAGTCTTTTGGTAATCATTGGTCCTCTGCTGGAACCTTTTGAGCATCCTCTACTGCTCCCGTAGGCTTCTCTCATCTGTAACTTTATTCAACCCCTGTTGAATCTTTAGGTTCTGCCACTCTTGTTGGACTCCTTGATCAATGCACTCTCTGCTACAATATTCGCCAGTTCCAAAAATCACATGCAATTAACTTAACAAAAAAAAAAAACTTGAACCTTCAAAGAAAGTTGTTCCCGCTCTGATACCACCTGATGCAAGGCTCCTCCAAGCAATAACCAGGGTCCTTTTCTTTCTCACTCATGCATAAAAAAAAACATGCGCTCCTGATCAACAAATTAATTTCTGGCGACTTCAATATTTAACATTCAATCGGTGCTATAATTCCGCTCACGCTGGCAGCTACAAGTGATTCTTTTCAACCACGTATTTGGTCCTTGTCCTTACAAATACTCCGACGATCTTTATACCAGACCCAATAACCCACGGAAACTTCATTCCAACTATTACCATATAAAAATAAAGTTTCTTCAATCTTGGATTCTCAATCTCACATCCAGAGGATTCTCAATTGCAACATAAGCGATTGGTGTTGACGGCATCACTTTCAATGAACTCAGAACCACGTCCAATGGCAGGTGCACCCTCATTTCATAAAATCAAATTTTAAGGCATGCATAGAAGGCCTTATTATCTCATCTGAAACTTCATGTTATTCATTACAATTAACAGTTATATAATTAACAACCATACACGGCAATCACTATGCCCATTGACGCCTTTATATGCACAGTTAAAAAAATAGTAAAGGAACCCACGCGCTCCTTATATCAAAGTTCTAACTTCAGCCCCGCCGCCACACACACATATCCACATACATGGAAAACACTTTAATTCTCCACCATAAGAATACTTTTCGAGTGTTGGCAAAACCTCTAACTCACAGTATCTTCAATACCTCTTACATGTGGCATAAGGGATAGCAAAGGACTGCAGAATGCCTCTGCTATATAAAGTATTACCGAAAACTTTATGCGCTGCAATGATGAGTTTGGTTATTAACTTTTATAAAATTGCACTCTCGGTAATTCAACTCCAGCAAGAACAGGAAGGCGATTCCGCCAATAGATTTCTTCAGAGGACAATTATAATATGGTTTCCTAACTGACATGGAACAACGCTTTCAACACACAGTAACCTGAAGACTTTTAATACACCGTAATGTAGACAGTAATAAAAATGAAATCAGAACGGCGATGCATGCATCCGTTTGCATAAACTCGTTGGATTTCTTTTAAAGCGCTGAGGGGAAAGTTTAAATCATCCTTGTTTCTCAGCACTTAATATATATTTTGCACACAGGTCATTATGTCCAATAAAATTTAACAGCGCCCACACTTGTCGGAACTAACACACAATCTCATATATGTCATATGCAAATCCTCAACCTTTACAGTGATTTCACAATCATCCAATATGTATATATATATTTTAAAACAAAACAATTACTTACAAACTTGGCCAGATAATTCGAATTTATGGCCCTTTACAAACTGCCGAAGGCGTCCAGGCAGAAAACCACTCACACTCCCTCTATCTGATCTTCAATGTCTTTGAGGATTCCTAATTTATAAAACTAAGCATGATCTAGAATCACTCAACTAAAAGCTCTAAGAGTCTACATGCAATGCATACATATGGTAAAAAGCATCTTGAGGCTTTTCCCATCTTTTTCCCTGTTCTAAAATAGAAAAGTTTTCCTTATCCCATAATGATCCACATTCACTGCTTTATGCCTAAAAACACTCCCTATTTTATTAAAAATAACAAAATATTTAAAATTATCACACCCCCATTTTTATTCCATATTTACAAATGAAGAGGGTCTTGATGCTCCTGCATCAATTACCACTCATACCGTCCTCCTCTGCAAATCTAAAACATCAGTTCCTCATATCAAGTCTTGAAAATGAGATAAAATCTCTCAAAAGTTTTTAAAACTCTGGTTCCGCACTTTCTCTTTGTCTTACCTGGGGTCCCACACCTAATGGTCATGTCTCCGATGCACCTGACTGCACTATCTCTGTGTTAAAGGTGCGGACCCATGTAAAAGTTAAAAAGGTGCAAGTATAGTCTGAAAAAACTCACTTTGAGTTATTTCTAGAAGCTTCTGGAAGGAATCTTGAGGTGCCAAGTTCGCTCTTTTAAGGTTCATGTAACCCATACCTTAAGGAGCTAACCGCTTGATGTGAGGAGCTTATTCCTTTGAAGGAGGATTCTATCCCTTCATAGGTGGAGTTGTAACCTCCTCCTCTGCACTATAAAAAGAAGCTTTGAGCTGGTTAACTGGTTAGAGTTAGAAGCTTAGTATTTTTTGAAGTAAAATGCTGTTGGAACTTAGTCTTCTTTAGTATGAGGAGAGATTACATACCTCTAAGTATCTCATTTGAAAGAGTGAAAGACTTGTCAAAGTAAAGGAAATTCCTGTTTCAGACCCCGGGAAGAACTTGTTCAACATCAAGGCTAAAAATATTGTAAAGTTCTTCTACTGTTCAAAGTTAATACAAATATATTTGTTTTTCTTAATAAGCTGTTAATTCATTGCTTATTTTATCGATTCCTTGATCACCATAATAGGCATGATTTATAATATTTTTTATGCAAGTGCTATTTAATGTTTGCTTGTTTGTGATTGCAGGTCTTTAGAGATAATTCTTTCGAATGACTAGAGGATGACTACTACGAACAAGCATTATATCTAAGGTAGGATCTTAACACCTTTGTAGTATTTACTTATAAATCGCATATGTCTAGAGAAATATAGGTTTGTTTGTCTGTTTTTTGCTAGACTCTCTTTTGATACTAGCGAGATCGGTCTTATCTGCAAGATCGATTTATCCGGCCAATAGCTACCCAGGGAGAAATCATGCAGGTTAGCCAGAAAGTGATCGTTAAAGTCACTGTTCATGATTTGAAGGTAGATATGTGGCCAAATGGAGTAGGTTGAGATTTAAGACAAAATTTATGGGTCAGATCCTTGAAAATATGCCACAAATCTGACATTAATGTATCAAATGTGGGGGGAATGGTTGGATTTGAATTCAAAATGCCCTATAAATTATAGGTGGTTGCCCAAAAAAAAAACACTTGGCATTTTGAGAATTGAATTGTTGATCTCTCAAGTGCACATGAACCGCAAGAACTTCAAAGATTTTATAGCCAATTCAGTATTTGAGACATTGCCGAAGGTGACACAAGAGTTATTGCAGAACATCATGTTGGTACCCACAGAAGCTATGGATACCGAAGAAGTGACAATTGAGGAGGATGTGCCGGAATTTTTTATGGAGGTAGAGGAAGTTGTTCTAGAGGTTGTCAAAGTATTAGAGGAAGCTCCCAAATCACCACAAACACCTAGACCAAAGCCGACCCCAACCAAAGAGAGTGTGAAGGATAAGAAGGGCAAGTAGCCTGTGATAGCAATGTGCACATCACTGAGAAGAAACACACCAAAGGACAAGCCCAACACATAGGAGAAGGGAAAATCCATCAATCTAGACCCGAAGGAAAAAGAAATCAAAGACATCCCAACAGATGATGAGCACTTGGGGATAGATGTGGAGGAAGTTGAAGTCCATGCTACTGACCCTATCACTCGGTTTCCTAAGTATGTCCCTTCGTGCAAGGGTAAGACTAAGGTACCAAAAGATATTGACGAGAGCAAGGTCCCATTGCAAACCCCTTTGATTTTGAACAATATTGTCTTCGAAAGACCGCACTTGGGGTGGGTTCCTCTGTTAAAGCTCGAAGCCTGGAATTTAGTTGACCATAAGAAGTTCCCACACTTGGCGACAGAGCACCTAATGCACCACATTATTGGCACAACCACCGGGATGACCACATTGAAGCTATGAAAGTGGTTCAGGGGAGTAGACAAGGCAGGTCATCTCTACCTGCTATCGGTGCCGCACTAGAACCACACTCCGATTATAGTCTCAGTCATCAAGAAGCTATTATGGTTGGTGCATGATGGTTGTCTATCACTGGAGGAGCCAATACCCATCAATGACAAATTGATTTGCAAGATCACGCGGCTTCCCTACACATGAGAAAATATAGCCATGATGTTTGGTGGAAAAGGTGGCAAGCAGGCCATCGCAAAGGCCATGAAGGAAGAATTTAAGCTTGCGAAGAAGCTATGGGGATATGCCATCTCAAGTTCCAGTGACCATGTAGTAAAGGTGGCCACGTATATTTTGGCAGGAAAGGTGATGAGGAAGTGTTGCTCCGATGAGGTGCTGACACCTATTTCCGTGGTAGTAGCCTAGTGCGCTAAAGGAGTCTAGTTCAATTGGGTGCACTATCTCTAAAATGAGTTT
The DNA here is from genome assembly GCA_000404065.3 of Pinus taeda. NCBI lineage: Eukaryota > Viridiplantae > Streptophyta > Pinopsida > Pinales > Pinaceae > Pinus > Pinus taeda. The sequence continues at coordinate 172,171 of APFE031270258.1, read as the reverse complement.
CTTATGAACTACCATGAGGAAAAAGAGCTCAGAAATACTTTCCACTATGCATGGCTCTTGCTTTCTATTGTGCTAGTAGCATGGGAGCTCCCGGAGGACAGTCAATTCCCCTCGGTCGTGCTCGACTTACCAGAAGCAATGAAGTATGCTTCATTGTGGGAAACCAAGGATGCACAGTGCATCAAGGATAACAAGATATTTTGTATCTTGATGGAGATGAACATCTACATGGCTATCAACCACAACTCACGGTTGTCGCCTACTACATTTACCAACTTGTAGGGCTATACAGAGTTCAAGGTATATTTTTACCATGTGTTAATCAGGGTGCAGAAGGACCCTGTGCAGACATGGTATGACTTGTCTTACTTGGAAACAGATGACTCCATTGATACATTACTTGATCGCTGGCTGACAGAATGGTACACTACATCAGACTTGGTGGTGGGGATGATCAAGTTTGCCGCGTAGTGCAAGAAGAATGAGGCCAAGCTCAAGATAGCACAGCTAGCCAAGAAGAGGAAGAAGGAGGTCACTGACAGGGCCCAGATGGAGCGCAATGCTGCTCAACAGATAGAGAAGCAAACAGGTGGAACAGAGCGGGGCTCTGACAAGGGCGTGAGGTTGCCTTCGCTTGAGATAGAGGAAGAGACGGACGAGCAAAAAGAGTAGCATGATGCGGACCCCCAAGCGATGTCTACCCACATCAGGCATCCAAGGGAGAAAGAGAAAGGAGGTTTAAGGAAGAAATTCAAGGCCACTAAGACATCACTGGACCTAATCACCGTCACAGGAAGGTGATTTGCACAACATTGGAGACACGATGTGAGATGTCACTGCGGAGGCCCTACAACAGTTTGAATAGGAACAACAACTAATATTGGGATCCATCTAGATAGGTTTGCAGGAGCTGCAAACCCACATGCCACAGGTTGGCACAGTGTGCACTAGCCTTGCTATCGGTACTTCAGAAGCTACCGAGATGCTGTGCACAAAGGTCTCTAGTGCGATAATGCTGCCTAATGGAGCACTCACCATAAAGAATGAAGTTGACAGGCCCACTTTCAATTCCCTCAAGGGAATAGGGTTGAATCTGGTAGTGCTACTTGCCGAGGTGTTCCACCTATTGCAGGATGGATTGATTGCAGAGCTGAGGGCCCGTGAGCACCGCACCTTAAGGTGATTAATGAGAAAAAGATTAACAATGAGTAGATGACACTACAATGAGACTCTGCCATCATTTCCGTGACTGAGGTGATTGACCAGAATGAGCGTATAATTCAGTTCGTGGAGGAGGCATGCCAAATGGTCCTGGAGTTGGCCATTCCTAGGGAAGAACTGGTCAAGGTGTGCATCCACAAGTTGGCTACAAGGGTGCATGATGCTTGCATAAAGATGGCTAGGGTTTAGTTAGAGTTGAACCTATAGATCATTGAATTACAGTTGAGGGCCTAGCCTTCAACATTGCCAAAAGTAAAGGATCAACATGCAACTGCTATCACAAAGGTGATAGTGGTGGTCTATAGTGTAGTAGCAAATTGCACACAACTTTTTGAATAGTCGTTTGAGGTCGTAATGAGCCTACAGGAGGACCCTAATGTACAACAAATGGAGATAGAAGTGCGAGAACTGTAGAAGCGATATGGTGAGGTAAAAGGTAGAGCACGAACCATTGTGATCACATAGAGACTGGAAAAGATGCAGGAGGCCAAGCAGTTGAAAGAATAGGTAGATGCAGTACAGCACAAGGAGACAGTGTTGAAGGCGCGACTGAAGCCCTAGTTGGATGAGGCTTATGTGGTCATGGCCTCTATTGAGGGAAAGCTTCCAAATATGCAAGAAACTCACTATAAGCTTTAGGCAAACAGTTTAAGAGAGGCAACCAAGTATATGGTTGAAGAAGTGAAGCAGGCAGCTACATAGTGCACTGCCGAGGTTGCGGTCATATAGGTTGAGCTGGGAGGTCTTCGTGCTAAGATCTTTGTGCCCACAGAGTGACTCGAGAGCAAGTCACGATGTTTGTGTTGGGGGCCTCTTGGGAATGGGATCCCCCAAGGACATTTTTGGGGCTAAAAGCCCATGTTTTGGGTCAATTTTGTAATAAAGGTGTAAATTCTCTACATTTTGTGGTCACAAATCGCGAAAGTGTCATGAGTCATAAAGGGTTGTCTGCCCTTATTTTGTAAAATGTAAAGTCAGCTGTACAGATCTACCCATGGTCTGCGGACCATGGGATTGTATAAAAAGAGCTAAGTAAGTAAGCTCTAAGGAGTAATAAGTTTTCATTAGTGGAAGACAAGGCTTGGAGTCTTTGTAGAGAATTCTAAGCTTTAGGTCTTAGCATAAGTAGAGGCTCTGCAACTGAGTGCGCAGAGGACTAGGATGAAAGTCTTCAGTTGAGTGCGTGGACCCCTACAGCTATGTGGATAGGGCAAATAGAGTCTATAATCATCTGAAGATATCAATAAAGATAAGTATTCTACAATTATGTGTCTCTATTTCCTGTTAATGCATCTAGTTATATTGTGTTTGGGTTTAAGTTACAATATTTATGTAATGCGCAAATATATGTGATTATACTAGCTAAATGAATGCAAGTAAGAATATCAGATTACGCGATGCTAACTGTGATTATTTAATAAGATAAGTAAAAAAACTAACATAACTTGGGAACATATACAATACACTGTCATAATAACATGAAAGTACCTAAACCAAAGGATCTTGTTGCGTGAAGGTCAATCGCACTCCTTCTGGGAGGTACTAAAGGGCATAATAGAGGGCTAGACTGACATAGCCCTAAAACTTAATGACATATGTGAAATCAGAAACAAAGGGTATAAACTGACATCATGACCATCTCAGGGTGCAAAAACTTGGTTCCAACATCCCCCCATACTGCTTCAGGTGAGACTTTAGTTCGCGTTCCGTAGGTTGATGCTGAAAGGGCCAGTAGTGTAAGGATTTGTTTAGCTAACTAACACTGAACATGGGTCAAGCCCCACGTAGCCAACATAAACATATACCCACATCGTCTATGTCTCCAACCAAAAACATATTAAACATTCCCAAATCCATGTGAAATTCTCAACTAAAAATATGCATTATACACAAAATGCATACATACAAAAACTTTTAATTTATACATTAGATATATCTACGCAAGAAGAGTTTAAACTTTTTATATTTTTTAATTAAAAAAAAATTATCATTGATATCCAATTCTATTTACAATTCCAATAATCTTTGTAAATTTTAACTGAGTTTAAAAAAAAAACCAATAGAAAAATATACTTAAACATATAAAAAACCTAAAACATTTAAACACGTATACCTTGGTTTGAGGTGATGTGTTTCTCCTATCTATCTTATCAGAGACACCTATATACTACCTATTAGGACAGAGAAATTATAACCTCACTTAGAGCGCACCCATCTCATAGTTCTAGCTTCGCTTTTCTTGCTGGTAGATGTAACTGCCCATTGCCCTATTTTGTCTCTTCTTTTTGTGTTGGTCTTCTATGAATCCTCTATTTTTCAATTTAGGTTTTATTATAGGGTTTGGTCTTTCCATGTTGCATGTTTTTGTTCAGTCAATTTAATGCCTTAAATTGCTAACATAAATTATCAACCATGGTTAATAAACAAATGAAGTGTGGTGCATAATATGTGCTTAATCAACCTTGTTTCTTACTTCATTGAGTATGCTTTTATGTTGTTTTCGTGTTTTGTTTCTTATGCCTAAAGAAATTAATCTAAGAAATGAAAGTTATGCTTCTCGATGAAATCTTTAAATGTTAATGGACACAATATAATGAATTTAAATGAAATAAAACATGATCTAGGAAAGCATAAAGAAAGAATGTAAAAAAAACATGTAAAAACTTGCAATGACTATGTAATCGAATGTTTTTAAGCAATCAATTTCGGAAGGGTTACCTTCTTGAAATGATTAACATGAGATGAAACAATAGATAATAAATTTAATCTAAAAAGCATGATAAAAGAATATGAGAGGAAACTAAATCATTGTCTGTCCTAAATGCCTCAAGCAATCAGTTTTGGAAGAACTACCTTCTTGAAATTCTCTACATAACATTTAAGCAATGAATGCAAAACTTAATCCTAAGAAAGCATTGTAAAAAAGGGAAAATTGATATCACTATATGCTCCAATGATTCAAACATAATCCAATTTTGGAAAAGAGAAAATTCTTTTCTTGACATGCCCTGATTAGCATAAGATTACACAGTGATTAAGAAAGTAATAAATCTTAATCTATGAAAACAAATAAATCTTCATATATAAAAACAAATAAATCTCACACATTGTAGATGGCCAATCCAAAAGTATGAGGATGGAAAGTTGAGAAGCTCCAAAAGAAAGCTTTCTTCTTTATTCAAAAGAAGAGAAATTCCCCAACTTTACACATAAAATGATAGGAGAAAACTTCCCCTATTTATAAAAAGGGATGAGAAGCTATATTATTAATGAAAGTCCATGAATCACTCTCTATATATCTAGAGTTACAATCAAAATAGGAAATGATAAGACACATGTCTTCTTAGAGTTTCAATACAAATAGGAAATGATACACATATCCTTATGATCCGATGATCTTCTCCACTCAAATTCGAATTTGATTTTGGGAGGCCACATAAAGGTCCTTTAGAAGCTTCCTTTTGACCTACAGATGTCAACAATCTCATCCCACTTGTTAGGTATAATCATATGCACATTATTTTCTAATTTTTAACCATAAATTCATGTAAAAATTATAAGAATTAATAAAGTTTGGAAAAATATAAATGTGACCCAATAATGATAATGGTAAGGTAAAAGTAATGAAATGGAGGTAAATATAATGAAATAGAGGTGGAGTGAAGGTGAAGATATGGGAATACAAGTGAAAATGTAATGGAAGTGAATAAAAATTTCAGGGCCCAACATACCCCCCAACTGAAGCTATTGCATGTCCTCATGCAATCTATTATGTTAATTCTTTTTTATCCTTGAGCTTTGGCTTAACTTTGCATGATATCATTTTATAACTTCATACTTTCACAAGTCTTTTAGTTGAATTGCAACATGGTTGGTTCTTGTCTTACAACCATATTTTGTTGTTGCATTCATTTTTGATCTTTTGAACTTTGCATAATGATAATTTGAGTATTGTTGCAAAGTATATCTTTATTGGATTGCATCATAGTTGGTTCTTGTGTCACAGCCATGATTGTGTTTGTGTCCAATTATCTTTTTAGTACTTTTGAAAATCCTTTGTATGCTCATAATAATAATGTAATAGTTAATATCTTTTGAAAGTATGTGGGATTTTGAATGTGATATGAATATGGAAAAATATGAATATGAATGTATCCCCACCAACTGATGATATTGGTAATTTTATGAGATGAGGAAGAAAAATGTTTTTTTTTTTTTTTCCCAAAAATTATCATTCTAGCTTTTCAAGGAATTTTATGGACAAAAGTTAGAAAATGACATACCTTAACTTACCCTCTGGAAATGGATGAGTTGCATGTGTGGTGGCTGCAAAATTCTGATCATAATCTTCTTCAACTTGCTGGACAAGTCATGGAGAAAAGAGTCAAGATGACTTTTCATTGCTTTTATTAAAACTTGTTGAATCTATTGTGGAATAATACTAATTCGACTACTGCCATCTGATTCCGCAACTGTTATTTGATTATGAAACTGTCATCTGATTCAATAGCTGTTATTTCATTCCATAGCTGCCATCTGGTTTTGTAGCTGCGTATATTCTACATTTGCTCCAAAATGCTGAAAATGATAGTCTTCATGTCTTTAAAACTCATTGGCACAATTCCTGCTATGTGAATAGATGTTCAAATGTCGAATATAGCAGGAAATTTTTTACTTTGTGGCCATTAATGGATGCCACTAGTTAACATGAGAACTCTCACCATTGATGACAATGAGATTTAAGATTCACAAACACATCTTTCTAAGTACGAATAAGGGACTTTGATGTATTCCCATTGTTCGTCGACATGAGAACATGCCATTAACGCATGCAAGCCTCAAGATGTTTTTGCATGGATTTTAGACTCAAAGGACTATGGACTCAATAATTCGCTTTCAAGCAGGTTTTATTTGTGAAATGAAAAGGATAGGAAAAGGAAAATGAAAATGGAATATGACAATGGGAAATAAGCATGAAAGTGAGCCTCTTGATTTTATTTGTGGAGTAAACAGAATGTGTATGTGAACAAAGAAAAATGAACAACTGATTCTTATTGGGAAAAATAATTGTGGCTTGATTCGAAGTTCTTGGTTGGATTTATAATTCAAAAGGGAGGAAGAGATGAATATGGACATGGACTTGTTCTTAAGTTTCCCATGAAATCAACCCTTTGAAGACCATTTGTGTGCACAATTAGTTTCCTTCAATGATTATTCAATCATCCCAAACCTACAAAAAAAAACTTGCATAAAGAACATAAGTGTGTTAAAAAATAAATGGCCAATTTTACTTTCTGATCCTTATGCAAAACTTAAATGTCAAATGAAACAAATTAAGGAAAATAAAAAGTTTTATATTCAGTCCAATTCATGATAATCATAACAATCGATTTTTAAGCAATAACCACGAAAAATAATTCAACTTATTATTGTCAGATGACTTCATCTGATGTGCTCAGCAAAACGATTGGCGTATCAAAGATTTGCTATGTCCTACAAGTTAAAACTTCATATAAAAATACACATGAGCAATATTATAATTTTTAATGCCAAATGTTCAGAAATCATCTAAAGAATCTTCCAATTATTTTGCAAGCCATTATTCAATCTATCAAACTGAATTGTTTTGAATGATTCCTCTAAGTGTAAAATCTTCCTTCGAATTATTTCTCTTCCGCTCATATCATTGCCAACCATATATTGATTTCTATTGACCGAGTTGATTCAGTCGATGAAGGAGAAGTAGATCTGGTTGATGAAGCAAATGTTTGAGCAATTGTTTCAATAGTTGTTTAGCTAAAACTAGAGAGAAAGGTAGGAAAGGGAGTCCCATCAATTCCAGTTGGAAATAAGCCGGTTGAATAACCACCATAAGCATCAAGGTAAGCAGCAAGGGTGGTAACACTTACACAACTGCCTGATTCAGCTACTCTACTATATTCCTAAGCTTGCCTTAAATACTCTAGTGCTTTTTTCATTACCTACTGGTGTGCTTGAAGCTCAAACCATGCTCTAATTCCACTAAGTGTACCAAGAAAGAGATTTTACTGGGTCTGTGGGGTGTAGAAGTATATACGCTATAGGGAAAAATTCTGAATTCATTTTCCATCAATATTTAGTACTCCCATAAAAATCTACAGCTCTGTGATAGTGTCATGAACTGGCAAGACAATAAAGAGCCTTCCTGCAGAACTCGAACAACTAGATAGGAGGATTTTCATTTTTAAATCATTCCTCAATCATCCATTTGGCCCATTTCTTGATTTCCTACACAGAACCTATTCAAACATCAAAACAGTTGTAGTGTTATGCACTTGAAGTGTTGATAGTTGTTCCATTTGGACTGATGTCCGTAGAGATCTCCTTCACTGCCAACAAATCTCGTTTTTGTCTTTGCAATCCATTTTTCCTTCACACAGTCACCAAACGGGGTCCCAGAGAACCATGATTTTTCCCGAATGGTTAGGAATCTGAGAAACAGCTTATGGGTTATTAAATTCATCCCTTTCCGGAAAAGAAAGCATGCCCCCATTTTTTTAGATTCACCGTGCTTTGCTCAGAAACTGAGTTTTAAAACTGGCATTTTTATAGAGGTTTTGTTTCTCTCAAGAGAGCCACATTTTCTTCTTTATCAACTGCTTCTTGATTGATTGCTCTGCTATTCTGCTCAAGTGAACATCACATTGTTTGCTTCGATATTGACCTACACCCATACTTTCTGATTTTGATTTGATCATTCCACGCTTCTCTCTACCTTGTGTTGCGTGTATTTGAACTGAATCAGGCCAACCTATCACTCCTATAAAATGAACAATGTTGGCAAGCTCTTTCTTCCATGGCACCTCTTGTCTCCTCGGTCACGGTGTTCCTCAAAGAATGGATAGTCACATTCTCTGTGTCATGAAAGGTGGGAACGACATCAACATACCCTTGAATGTGTGGCTACAGCATAAGCACAAAAGGATTACTACAATTTGCAATCACAAAGAGAGAAAACAAAGAAAAATAAGTTAGCCAAAATAGTGGATGCTAAAATAAGGCGATGGGCAACAAGGAAACAGGGAATTTGGGGGCCCCTGCTTAAACACTGCAATTTATCCTTTGTCCAGAGAGTGGTTGGCAATGTGTTTCAGTTTTGCTTCTATTAAGAGTCTTCCACATTGAATGTTTCTTCCATACTCCATCCATCATCTCTTCACGGTACTTTGACATCAAAGAGGATCATGATTTAAAAAAAAAAAAAAAAAAAAAAAATTGTAAATCAATTTCCATTTTTTATTTATTTATTTATTTTTATGAAATTTTGAATTTTAATTTATAAATTGACTGATCTGATTTTCTAATCTTCCAGGTCAAACACAAGACGTGGAAAGAGATCATACTATTCAGATTCGTTAAATTTATTTATGCGTTTAAAAAAAATTTCATATTTTCACATACAAGTTTTATTTCTGAAGGCGATAAAAAAGACAAAGTGACTCTTACTGTGTCATTGGAATTAATTCAAAATGACCCAACGTTGATTTTTATTTTTATATTTTATGATTATTATGATTATTATTTTTAATAGAAAAAAAAATTATTTTTTATGATCCTCCAGATCACACAAAAGCACAGGAGGAAAGCATACTTGAGAAACTATTAATTCATTGATTTTTTTTTTATATTTTTATATTTTTATATTTTTTTAGATGTAAGAAGTAAGGTATCCTAATTACACTTCCCCCATAACGACACCAAAATTTTCAGTCAATTTAATGTCTTAAATTGCTAACATAAATTATCGACTGGGGTTAGTAAACTGATGAAGTGTGGTGAATAATATGTGCTTAGTTAACCTTGTTTCTTACTTCGTTGAGTATGTTTTTATGTTGTTTTGGGGTTTTTTTCTTATGCCTAAAGAAATTAATCTAATAAATGAAATTTATGCTTCTAGATGAAATCTTTAAATGTTAATGGACAAAATCTAATGAATTTAAATGAAAGAAAACATGATCTAGGAATGCATAAAAAACGCATGTAAAAGAAAACATGTAAAAACTTGCACTGACTGTGTAATCTAATGTTTTTAAGCAATCAATTTTGGAAAGGTTACCTTCTTGAAATGTTGAACATGAAATGACACAATACATAATAAATTTAATCGAAAAAGCATGATAAAAGCATGAGAGAGGAAACTAAATCACTGCCTATTCTAAATGCCTCAAGTAATCAATTTCAGAAGAACTACCCTCTTGAAATGCTCTACATAATATTTAAACAGTGAATGTAAAAATTAATCCTAAGAAAGCATTGTAACAACATGTAAATGAAAACTAAGATCATTGTATACTCCAATGCTTCAAACACAATCCAATTTTGGAAAAGAGAAAATTATTTTCTTGAGATGCTTTGATTATCATAAGATTACATAGTAATTAAGAAAGTAATAAATCTTAATCTATGAAAAAAAAAAAATTTCGCACATTGTAAATGGCCAATCAAAAAGTATGAGGATGGAAAGTTGAGAAGCTCCAAATGCAAGCCTTCTTCTTTATTCAAAACATGAGCAATTCCCCAACTTTACACATAAAATAATAGGATAAAATTTCCCCTATTTATACAAATAGATGAGAAGCTATCTCATTAATGAGAGTCCATGAATCTCTTCCTATATCTCTAGAGTTACAATAAAAATAGGAAATAATAATACACGTCTTCTTAGAGTTTCAATACAAATAGGAAATGAGACACATATCCTTATGATCCCATGATCTTCTCCACTCAAATTCAAATTTGGTTTTGGGAGACCACATAAAAGGTCTTTTAGAAGCTTCCTTTTGACCTACACATGTCAACAATATCATCCCACTTGTTAGGTATAAGCATATACACATTATTTTCTAATTTTTAACCATAAATTCATTTAAAAATGTTAAGAATTAATAAAGTTTGGAAAAACATAAAGGTGACCCAATAATGATAATGGTAAGGTAAATGTAATGAAATAGAGGTAAATATAATGAAATAGAGGTGGAGTGAAGGTGAAAATATGGGAATATAAGTGAAAATGTAATGCAAGTGAATGACAATTTCAATGCCAAACATACCCTCCAACTGAAGCTATTGCATGTCGTCATGCAATCTATTACATTAATTATTTTTTATCCTTGAGATTTGGCTTAACTTTGTATAATATTATTTGATAACTTCATACTTCTGCAAAGCCTCTTATTTGAATTACAACATGATTGGTTCTTGTCTTACAACCATATTTTGTTGTTTCATTCTTTCTTGGTCTTTTGAACTTTGCATAATGATAATTTGAGTATTGTTGCAAAGTATATCTTTATTGGATTGTGTCATAGTTGGTTCTTGTGTGACAACCATGATTGTGTTTGTATCCAATTATCTTTTTAGTACTTTTGAAAACCCTTTGTATGCTCATAACAATAATGTAATAGTTAATATCTTTTGAAAGTATGTCGGATTTTGAATGTGATATGAATATGGAAAAATATGAATATGAATGTATCCTCCCCCCCCCAACTGATGATATTGGCAATTTTATGAGATGAGGAAGAGAAATGTTTTTTTTCCAAAAATTATCATTCTAGCTTTTCTAGGAATTTTATGGTAAAAGTTAGAGAATGACATACCTTAACTTATCCTTTGGAAATGGATGAGCTGCATGTGTGGTGGCTCCAAAATTATGATCATAATCTTCTTCAAGTGGCTAGACAACTCATGGAGAAAAGAGTCAAGATGGCTTTTTATTGCTTTTATTAAAACTTATTGAATTTGCTGCAAAATAATGTTGATTCTGCTGCTACCATTTGATTCCACAGTTTTCATTTGATTCTGCAGTTGTCATCTAATTATGCAACTATTATTTGATTCTACAGTTTCCATCTAGTTCTATAGCTATGTATCTTCTACATTTGCACCAAAATACTGAAAACTATAGTCTTCATGTCTTCAAAACTCATTAGCACAATTCATGCTATGTGGATAGATGTTCTGATGTCGAATATAGAAGGAAATTGTTGACTTAGCGGCCATTAATGGATGCCACTAGTCAACACGAGAACTCTCACCATCGATGAAAAGAAGAGTCAAGATGCCCCAACACATCTTGCTAAGTACTAATAATTTTGTTATTGTCAAGTACCTAGAAGATCCGGTGAATAAGGGACATTAATGTATTCCCATTGTTCATCGGCATGAGGACTTGCCATTAAGGCATGCAAGCCTCAAGGTATTTTTGCAAGGATTTTAGACTCAAAGGACTATGGACCCAATAATTTTCATTGAAGCAGGTTTTATTTGTGAAATGAAAATTATAGAAAAAGGAAAATGAAAATGGAAGATGACAATGGAAAGTAATAATGACAATGTGCAATAAGCATGAAAGTAAGCTTCTTGCTTTTATTTGTGGAGTAGACTGAATGTGTATGTGAATGAAGGAAAATGAATCACTGATTCTTACTGGGAAAAATAACTTTGGCTTGATTCAAAGTTCTTGGTTGGATTTATAACTCAAAAGGGAGAAAGAGTAATGGTTTTGATGAATATGGACATGGACTTATTCTTAAGTTTCTCATGAAATTGGTACTTTGAAGACCAATTGTGCACACAATTAGTTTCCTTCAATAATCATTCAATCATCCCAAACCTGCAAAAAAAAACCTTGGCAGAAAGAAAGTAAGTGTGTTAAAAAAGAAATGGCTAATTTACTTTCTAATTCTTATGCAAAATTTAAATTTTAAATGAAAACAATTAAGGAAAATAAGGTGTTATATTCAATCCAATTCATGATATTCATAACAATCCATCTTTAATAAATAACCATGAAAAATAATTCAACTCCCTACTGTCGGTTGACTTCATGTGACGTGCTCAGCAAAACGATTGGAATCTCAAAGATTCGTTATGTCCTACAAGTTAAAATTTCATATAAAAATACACAGGAACAATATTATAATTTTTAATGCCAAATGTTTAGAAGTCATCTAAATAATCTTCCAATTATTTTGCAAGCCATTATTCAATCTATCAAATTGAATTGTTTTGAATGTTTCCTCTAAATGTAGAATCTTCCTTCGAATTATTTCTCTTTCGCTCATATCATCACCAGCCATAAATTGATTTCTATTGACGAAGTTGATTCAGTTGATGAAGCCGAAGTAGATCCAGTTGACGAAGAAAATGTTTGAGCAATTGTCTCAACAGTTGTTTGGCTAGAACCAGAGAGAAAGGTAGGAAAGGTAGCCCCATCAATTCTAATTGGAAATCAACCTGTTGGATAACCACCACAGGTATCAAAGTAAGTAGCAAGGGTGGTAACACTTACACAGCTACCTGATTCATCTACTCTACTATATTCCCAAGCTTGCCTTAGAGACTCTAGTGCTTATGGAATTACCTACTGGTGCGCTTGAAGCTCAAACCATGCTCTAATTCTACTAAGTGTACCAAGAAAGAGCTTTTATAGGGCTTGGCGGGCGTAGAAGTATATACGTTATAGGGAAAATTAAGGAATTCATTTTCTATCAATATTTACTACTCCCATAAAACTCAATAGCTCTGTGATAGTGTCATGAACTGGCAATACGATAAAGGGCCTTCTTGCGGAATTTGAACAACTCGGTAGGAGGACTTTCATTTTTAAATCATTGCTCAATCATCCATTTGGCCCATTCCTTGATTTGCTGCACAAAACCTGTTCAAACATCAAAACGGTTGTAGTGTTATGCACTTGAAGCATTGATAGTTGTTTCATTTGGATTGATGTCCGTAGAGATCTCCTTCACTGGTAGCAAATCCTGTTTTTGTCTTTGCAATATGTTTTTCCTTAACATAGTCAACAAACAAGGTCCATAAGAACCGTGATTTTCTCTCAAGCGATTAGGAATCTGATGAAACAATTTGTGGGCTATTATACTCATCCCTTTCTGGAAAAAACCCATGTCCCCGTTTTTTCAGATTCCCCCTAGTTTTCTTAGAAACTGCATTTTAAAATTGACGTTTTTATAGAGGTTGTGTTTCTCTCAAGAGGGCTACATTCGCTTCTTGATTGACTACTTCTTAATCGACTGCTTCTTGATTGACTGCTCTATTGTTCTGCTCAAGTGAACATCACATTATTTTCTTTGGTATTGACCTACACCCAGACTTTCTGATTTTCATTTGATCATTCCACGCCTCACTCTCTGCCCTATGTTGCATGTATTTGAACTGAATCGGGCTGACATATCACTCCTATAAAATGGACAGTGTTGGCAAGCTCTTTCTGCCATGGCACCTCGTCTCCTCAGTCATGGTGTTCCTCAAAGAATGGATAGTGGCATTCTCTGTGGCATGAAATGTGGGAACGACATCAACATACCCTTGAACATGCGGCTACAAAATAAGCACCAAATAATGACCATAATTTGCAATCACAAAGAGAGAAAGCAAAGAACAATAGGTTAGATGAAACAGTAGATGTTGAAATAAGGTGATGGGCAGTAGGGAAAGAGGGAAATTTGGGGGCCCCTGCTTTTAACACTACAATTTATCCTTTGGCGAGAGAGTGGTTGGCAACCTTTTTCACTTCTGCTTATGTTATGAGAGTCTTCCACAATGAATGTTTCTTCCATACTATGTCCATCATGTCTTCACAGTACTTTGGCATCAAAGAGGATCATGATTAAAAAAAAAAAACTCTAAATCGATTTCTAATTTTTTTTTATTATGAATTTTTCAATTTTAATTTTTAAATTGACTGATCTGATTTTCTAATCTTCTAGGTCACAACGAGGCACAGAAAGACAACATATTAGTTAGATTCGTTAAATTTATTTATGCATTTAAAAAACAAAAAAAATCATATTTTCACATGCAAGTTTTATTTCTGATGGCGATAAAAAAAGACAAAGTGACTCTTACTGTGTCACTGGAATTTATTCAAAATGAATCAACATTGATTTTTATTTTTTTGTTTTTATTTTTTATTTTTATATTTTATTATTATTATTATTATTTTTAATAGAAAATAAAAAAAAAAAAATTGTGTAGGAGGAGAACATACTTGAGAAATTATGAATTGATTGATTTTATTTTATTTTGTTTTTATTTTTTTAGATGTAAGAAATAAGGTCTCCTAATTACACTTCCCCGACAACAGTGCCAAAATGTTTAGTCAATTTAATGTCTTAAATTGCTAACATAAATTATTGACCGGGGTTATTACACTAATGAAGTGTGGTGCACAATATGTGTTTAGTTAACCTTGTTTCTTACTTCGTTGAGTATGTTTTTATGTTGTTTTGGTATTTTGTTTCTTATGTCGAAGGAACTTAATCTAAGAAATGAAAGTTATGCTTCTAGATGAAATCTTTAAATGTTAATGGAAAAAATCTAATGAATTTCAATGAAATAAAACATGATCTAGGAAAGCATAAATAAAGCATGTAACATAAAATATGTAAAAACTTGCAATGAATGTGTAATCTAATGTTTTTAAGCAATCAATTTTGGAAGGGTTACCTTCTTGAAATGATGAACATGAGATGACACAATAGATAATAAATTTAATCTAAAAAGCATGATAAAAGAATGAGAGGTGAAACTAAATCACTACCTATTCTAAATGCCTAAAGCAATCAATTTTTGAAGAACTAGCTTCTTGAAATTCTCTACATAAAATTTAAACAGTGAATGTAAAACTTAATCCTAAGAAAGCAATGTAAAACATTGTAAAGGAAAACTAAGATCATTATATGCTCCAATGATTCAAACATAATCCAATTTTGGAAAAGAGAAAATTCTTTTCTTGTGATGCTTTGATTAGCATAAGATTACACAGTGATTAAGAAAGTAATAAATCTTAATCTATGAAAACAAATAAATCTCATGCACTATATATGGCCTATTGAAAATTTGAGGATGGAAGGTTGAGAAGCTCCAAATGTAAGCCTTATTCTTTATTCAAAACATGAGAAATTCCCCAAATCTACACATAAAATGATAGGATAAAACTTCCTTATTTATACAAAAATATGAGAAGTTATCTCATTAATAAGATTCCATGAACCTCTCCCTATATATGTAGAGTTACAATCAAAATAGGAAATGATAAGATACATATCTTCTTAGAGTTTCAATACAAATAGGAAATGAGACACATATCTTTATGATCCCATGATCTTCTCCACTCAAATTCGAATTTGGTTTTGGGAGGCCACATAAAGGTCTTTTAGAAGCTTTCTTTTGACCTACACATGTCAAAAATTTCATACCACTTGTTAGGTATAAGCATATGTACATTATTTTCTGATTTTTAACCATAAATTCATTTAAAAATGCTAAGAATTAATAAATTTTGGAAAAACATAAATGTGACCCAATAATGACAATGGTAAAGTAAATGTAATGAAGTGGAGGTAAATATAATGATATAGAGGTGAAGTGAAGGTGACAATATGGGAATATAAGTGAAAATGTAATGGAAGTGAATGACAATTTCAAGGCCAAACATACACCCCAACTGAAGCTATTGCATGTCCTCATGCAATATATTACATTAATTTTTTTTATCCTTTAGCTTTCTCTTAACTTTGCATGATATCATTTGATAACTTCATATTTTTGCAAAGTCTTTTAGTCGAATTGCAGCATGATTAATTCTTGTCTTACAACCATATTTTGTTGTTGCATTCATTTTTTATCTTTTGAACTTTGCATAATGATAATTTGAGTATTGTTGCAGACATATACCTTAATTGGGTTGCATCATAGTTGGTTCTTGTGTGACAACCATGATTATGTTTGTGTCAAATTATCTTTTCAGTACTTTTGAAAAGCCTTTGTATGCTTATAACAGTAATTTAATGGTTAATATATTTTGAAAGTATGTGGGCTTTTGAATGTAATATGAATATGGAAAAATATGAATATGAATGTATCCCCACACCCCCAATTGATGATATTGAAAATTTTATGAAATGAGGAAGAGAAATGTTTTTATTCAAAAAATTATCATTCTAGATTTTCAAGGAATTTATGTTAAAATGTTAGAAAATGACATACCTTAACTCATCCTTTGGAATGGATGAGATGCATGTGTGGTGGCTGTAAAATTCTGATCATAATCTTCTTCAAGTGGCTAGACAAGTCATGGAGAAAAGAGTCAAGATGACTTTTTATTGATTTTATTAAAACTTGCTGAATCTGTTGCGGAATAATGTTGATTTCGTTGTTTCCATCTGATTCCTCAATTGTTATTTGATTATGCAGCTATCATCTGATTCTACAGTTGTTATTTGATTTCACAGCTGCCATCTAGTTATGTAGCTGCATATCCTCTACATTTGCTCCAAAATGCTTAAAATGATAGTCTTCATGTCTTCAAAACTCATTGGCACAATTCCTCATATGTGAATAGATGTTATGATGTCGAATATATCAGGAAATTGTTGACGTAGAGGCCATTAATGGATGCCACTAGTCAGCACAAGAACTCTCACCCTTTGATGACAATGAGAGTCAAGATGCTCAAACACATCTTGCTAAGTATGAATAATTTTGTTTTTGTCGAATACGCAGAAGATTCGATAAACAAGGGACATTGATGTATTCCCATTGGTAGTCGGCATGAGGAATTGCATTAAGGCATGCAAGCCTCATGGTGTTTTTGCAAGGATTTTAGACTCAAAAGATAATGGACTCAATAATTTGCATTGAAGTGGGGTTTATTTGTGAAATGAAAAGGATAGGAAAAGGAAAATGAAAATGGAATATGGCAATGGAAAGTAATAATGACAATGGGCAGTAAGCATGAAAGTAAGCTTCTTGATTTTTGGAGTAGACAGAATGTGTATGTGAATGAAGGAAAATGTACAACTGATTCTTACTAGGAAAAATAATTGTGGCTTGATTCAAAGTTGTTGGTTGGATTTATAATTCAAAAGGGAGGAAGAGTAATGGTTTTGACTAATTTGGACATGGACTTGTTCTTATGTTTCTCATGGAATCGGTCCTTTGAAGACCAATTGTGCACACAACTAGTTTCCTTGAATGATCATTCAATCATCCCAAACCTACAAAATTAACTTGACATAAAGAACATAAGTGCATTAAAAAAGAAATGGCCAATTTACTTTCTAATTCTTATGCGAAATTTAAATGTCAAATGAAACAAATTAAGGAAAATCAAAAGTGTTATATTCAGTCAAATTCATGATATTCATAACAATCCATTTTTAATAAATAACCATGAAAAATAATTCAACTCCCTATTGCCAGATGACTTCATGTAATCTGCTTAGCAAGACGATTGGCATCTCAAAGATTCGCTGTGTGCTGTAAATTAAAACTTCATATAAAATACATAGGAACAATATTATAATTTGTAATGCCAAATGTTTAGAAATCATCTAAATAATCTTCCAATTATTTTGCAAGCCATTATTCAATTTGTCAAATTGAATTGTTTTGAATGATTCCTCTAAATGTAAAATATTTTTTTTCTAATTATTCCTCTTTCGCTCATATCATCGCAGCCATATATTAGTTTCTATTGATCGAGTTAATTCAGTTGATGAAGCAGAAGTAGATCCAGTTGATGAAGCAAATGGTTGAGCAATTGTTTCAACAATTATTTAGCTAGAACTAGAGAGAAAGGTAGGAAAGTTTGTCCCATCAATTCTAGTTGGAGATGAGCCAGTTGAGTAACCACCACAAGCATCAAGGTAGGAGGCAAGAGTGGTAACACTTACACAACTGCCTGATTCAATTACTCTACTATATTCCTAAGCTTTCCTTAAAGACTCTAGTGCTTCTAGAATTACCTACTGGTGCACTTGAAGCTCAAACCATGTTCTAATTCCACTAAGTGTATGAAGAAAGAGCTTCTATAGGGCCTGACGGGCGTAGAGGTATATACGCTATAGGAAAAACTGTGGAATTCATTCTCTATCAATATTTAGTACTCCCATAAAGCTTTCTATCTTGGTGATAATGTCACGAACCAGCAAGGCCATAAAGAGCCTTCCTGTGGAATTTGAATAACTAGATAGGAGGATTTTCATTTTTAAATCATTCCTCAATCATCCGTTTGGCCCATTCCTTGATTTGATGCGCGCAACCTGTTCAAACATCAAAAAAGTTGTAGTGTTATGCACTTGAAGCATTGATAGTTGTTCCATTTGGACTGATGGTCGTAGAGATCTACTTCACTACCAACGAATCGCGTTTTTGTCTTTGCAATCCATTTTTCCTTCACGTATTCACCAAATAGGGTTCTGAAGAACCGCAATTTTCTCCCTAACGGTTAGGAATCTAAGGAAATGATTTATGGGTTATTAAACTCATAGTGTTAGGGAAAACACCCATGTCCCCGTTTTTTTAGATTCGCCTTTGTTTGCTCAGAAATTTCGTTTTACAACTAAAGCTTTTACAAAGGCCGCGTTTCTCTCAAGAGGGCCGCATTCACTTCTTGATTGATTTCTTCTTGATTGACTGCTATGTTGTTCTGCTCAGGTGAACATCACATTGTTTGCTTTGGTATTGACCTACACCCAGACTTTCTGATTTTGATTTGATCATTCCACGCCTCAGTCTCTGCCTTGTGTTGCATATATTTGAACTGAATCAGGTCGACCTATCACTCTTATAAAATGGACAGTGTTGGCAAGCTCTTTCTGCCATGGCACCTCTTGTCTCCTCAGTCGCGATGTTCCTCAAATAATTGATAGTGGCATTATCTGTGGCATGGAAAGCTGGAACGACATCACCATACCCTTGAAAGTGGAGCTACAACATAAGCACAAAAGAATGACTACAATTTGCAATCAGAAAGAGAGAACACAAAGAACAATAGGTTGTCCGAAATAGTGGATGATGAAATAAGGAAATGGGCAACAGGAAAAGAGGGCAATTTGGGGGCCCTTGCATTGAGCACTGCAATTTATCCTTTGGCTAGAGAGTGGTTGTCAACCTGTTTCACTTATGCTTCTGTTAGGAGAGTCTTATACAATGAATGTTTCTTCTATACTTTGTGTTTCTTCTATACTTTGTCCATCATCTCTTCAGAGTACTTTGACATCAAAGAGGATCATGATTTAAAAAAAAAAAAAACTGTAAATCAATATCTATTCTTTTTTTTATTATTATGGAATTTTCAATTTTAATTTTTAAATTGACTAATCTGATTTTCTGATCTTCTAGGTCGCAACGAGGCGCGGAAAGAGAGAATATTGGTGAGATTCGTCAAATTTATTTATGCATTTAAAAAAAATCATATTTTCACATACAAATTTTATTTTTGATGGCGATAAAAAAAGGCAAAGTGACTCTTACTGTGTCATTGGAATTTATTCAAAATGAATCAAGGTTTTATATATATATATATATATAATATATATATATATAATATATATATATATATATTATATATATATATATAGAAAAAATTATTTTTTGATCCTCCAGATCACACAAAGTGCAGGAGGAAAGCATTCTTGAGAAATTATTAATTGATTGATTTATTTTATTTTATTAGATGTAAGAAGTAAGGTATCCTAATTACACTTCCCTGACAATGGCGCCAAAATGTTCAGTCAATTTAATGTCTTAAATTGTTAACATAAATTATCGATCAGGGTCAGTAAACTTATGAAATGTGGTGCATAAGATGTGCTTAGTTAACCTTGTTTCTTACTTCGTTGAGTATGTTTTTATGTTGTTTTTGAATTTTGTTTCTTATGCATAAGGAAATTAATCTAAGAAATGAAAGTTATGCTTATAGATGAAATATTTAAATGTTAAAGGACAAAATATAATGAATTTAAATGAAAGAAAACATGATCTAGGGAAGCATAAAGAAAGCATGTAAAAGAAAAGATGTAAAAACTTACAATGACTGTGTAATCTAATGTTTTTAAGCAATCAATTTCGGAAGGGTTACCTTCTTGAAATGCTGAAAATGAGATGACACAATAGATAAGAAATTTAATCTAAAAAGCATGATAAAAGCATGAGAGAGGAAACTAAATCACTGCCTGTTCTAAATGCCTCAAGCAATCAATTTCGAAAGAAATACCTTCTTGAAATGCTCTACATAGGATTTAAACAGCGGATCTAAAACTTAATCCTAAGAAAGCATTGTAAAACCACATAAAGGAAAACTAAGATCATTGTATGCTCCAATGCTTCAAACACAATCCAATTTTGGAAAAGAGAAAATTCTTTTCTTGAGATGCTTTTATTAGCATAAGATTACACAGTAATTAAGAAAATAATAAATATTAATCTATGAAAACAAATAAATCTAACACATTGTAGATGGTCAATTGAAAGTATGAGGATGGAAAGTTGAGAAGCTACAATTCCCCAACTTTACACATAAAATGATAGGAGAAAACTTCCCCTATTTATACAAAATGATGAGAAGCTAGCTCATTAGTGAGAGTCCATAAATCTCTCCCTATATCTCTAGATTTACAATCAAAATAGGTAATGATAAGACACATGTCTTCTTATAGTTTCAATACAAATAGGAAATGAGACACATATCCTTATGATCCCATTATCTTCTCCACTCAAATACGAATTTGGTTTTGGGAGGCCACATAAAGGTCTTTTAAAAACTTCATTTTTACCTACACATGTCAACAATCTCATCCCACTTGTTAGGTATAAACATATGCACATTAGTTTCTAATTTTTAACCATAAATTCATTTAAAAATTCTAAGAATGAACAAAATTTTGGAAAAGTATAAATGTGACCCAATAATGATAATGGTAAGGTAAATGTAGTGAAATGGAGGTAAATATAATGAAATAGAGGTAGAGTGAAGGTGACATTATCAGAATATAAGTGAAAATGTAATGGAAGTGAATGACAATTTCAAGGCCCAACAGTTTTAAATTGAAAATATACATGAGATCCTGCATATTCAGGGTGGGAAATGTGGAAACCAGATCGGTGCCAGGTTTTGGGAAGTTTTATGTGATGAGCACAGGATTGATCCCACCGGGAGATACCAGGGCACTTCTGATATACAACTCGAAAGGGTTAATGTTTACTACAATCAGGCGAGTTGTGGTAGATTTGTGTGTTTCTAATTTTTTAATCATTGACTTAGGTTTCCTGTGACTAATGCATTTGATTCTACATGATTGGCGTTGTGGGGAATGACTCTCAAGATCCCAATGCTTAGCATTGGAAATAGACTTCAATATCTTTATCTTTAAGAAAAGTTCAGAGATCTCGAAGGGTTGTTTTCAGTGCTTGTCTAAATGAAAGTTGTGTTTTACTTGATCATCCCTAGGATTTAATGAAAATATGTCTTTTTCCTTGGGAAGCAAGTGTGGATTAGAGCAGGCTAATTGATATGCATCTAATACTCTGGTGTAGATGCGAGGAAAAGGGTTTTATGTGAAACATAAATAACTTGTATTCTGACATGTGTAATGATTTTGAATTACAACGCCATTATTCTATAAGGGATACTATAAATTTTTATACCAATATAATCCCAAGTCAGCTAAGTGGGGACTCATCATCTAGGGGCATGCAGTTTCGAGGGATCTAATAAATTAGGTACACATGGCCTATGTAGCTATATACCCTGATGAGTGGTATGATGTAAATGGTGCCTGATCTGGATATGCCACTTTAATACACAAAGGGGGCACTCCAGTGATCTTATACATAAGAAGCAACAATGCCTTGAAGCAAGTTCAAGCTATGGTTGTTCCCAAGGACCCGTCAGATCCTTTGCAGTGAGAGTGGAATAAGATCCCATCGTATCCAATCATGGTGCCTATTGGTACAAATGCTAGTTCCTTCAGAGATCCAATGAAGGCATTGCTGGGATTAGACCAAAGATGGCGAGTCCTAGTCAGAAGAAAAAGGGATAATAATAAGGTGGGAGTGGCATTGATGTTTAGAAGCAAAGATTTCATTAGATGTGTGAAAACCAAATGTCCACTACAATCTCCTTGGCATAGAGAAATGTGGGAGTTCCTGGACTTCTACCCTGTGTCCCTCTATGGTAGCCATGACCTTCACACTTCAAACACAGGTCCCTCTGTGAAGAACATACTCAAGAAAAATTTAAATGATACCAAAGTGGACTACTATACAACATAAATATAGAAAATAAATATATTCTACATGGTAATAAAATAAGAAATTTTACCGATAAATGCTCGCTTTCCCTGTAGTGAAGTCTGACGTCAATCACCGAAGTGTGTGTTTTCAAGGTTGTGGATTTGTCTCTCTGAAAAAGAAAGGAGTTATTGATATTTTCAATGGTAAGGAAGGATGATATTGGAAAACATCTGCCATTCAATACCATTTTAATAAGTTAAAATTGAAAATCTTCTGAAAATACTAAACAAGAGAGTTTTTTTTTTGTAAGCTGCGGTGGTGCCTTTATTTATCTATTTATATAAAATCAAGTTGATCCATATACAGCAGTTTGGTGGCCTCAACTTGCCCTTATGGGAAATCAAGTCTATCAGCCACCTAAAATTATTATAAGCCATCCAGTAACAAAAATTAATAAGTCTTTCAATCCACGCTAAGTAAACCTCACAACAAAAGTCACTAATCATGTTCCAATCTAACATAAAAATATTGAAAAGAAAATGCTATCTTCAAAAAGAAGTAGACTATAAACTGCATGAACTAATCCTTTCGGTCTTCCTTGTCAAAATCCACATTTTTAGGTGCTGCCGCCAAGTCCCCTGGTGCTGGAGATAGCTTCTTTAGTTGTTGCTGGATTTCATCTAGCTTGTTGTCCTGCATAATCATGATGATTTGCAAGTTTTTCATATCTTTCTTGATATTTGGCATACCTTGGGCGATTTCTGCCATTTCGCCCACCACCTGCTCCAATGTCCTAGAAAGTAAGCGCTTCAACACCCAGTACACGTGCAAGGCTTGCTTGTAGAGTGTCATCCTTCCTCTGGTGTGCCCTGGGTCAAGAATGATATCCCCCCATTCCTCCATTTCAGGTTCAGAGTCTCCTTCCATGACATTGTCTTGCATTTCTTGAATGAGCTGATGGATGTCAGCATTTGTTCCTTCTTTGTATGCATGTGCGGCCTCTTGCACAGCCATCCTCATGGTTTTCCTGCTACGCCTCTGATATAACGGTGTGGAGGTCGTCAGGTCATTTCTACCTGGATGGCTTTGATGCCCTCTTCCTCCATGACACCTTCCTCTGCCCAAGTGAGCCATCTTTCACTCTACAACCTCATGTTTACAATGATCAACATCAAAATTTAGTTGATTAGAAATTATACTTATCCCCAACGCCTGCATATCCTTGTCGTTGGGCTTTCCCTCCCCACTCCGGTTTCTCCCATTGGTCTGGATACTCCCTGGTATCTCTTCCCTTGGGCTAGACATGGAATGGTTCTCAATTGTCCTGTCCCACACCTGGATTGCATGCTTAACTTGCTCAGGCTGCCCCTTTGCCCTACTCCTACAGTAACTCAGCATGCCAATATTCTGTTCCCTGCGCTTCCTTACCATACAAACCTCTACCCCGTTCGGAACCACCCCTTCCTCTGTATTTCCCATCTTGCCCCCCTCCGCCACCTTACTATGCATAACAGGGTAAATTGTGGACCCACTCAGACATGGCCTTCCCTCAGCGATTCCCAGCTCTGCCCCCTCCTCCAACATATTGTGTATGGCAGAAAGAGATATAGGAATTGAGACTAAGAAAACATACCTGGACTTCCGCTCAACCGCTGAAGAATCTGACACCCACTCAGCTCCGTTCTCCACCTTCTCTGCACACTGAGTGCTCTTCCCCCCTTATCCACCCTCATTAACCCTTTCCCACCTTTCCTGCAACCCATCCCACTAGCGCTGCCATTTCCTCCTTCCTCTTCTCCCACTCTCATGTCACCCCGTTGCCTTGAAACTACCCCAGGAATGCAGGATGCCACTACGTCCCTTTGAATTATTATGAGAGTAGTTGGTGGCCGGCCTGGCCAACCTCTCTCGTACGTTGTCATTCTGGTCATATTCTCCACTTCCCTCACCCTGATCAAGGGAATACTAGACAAGAGAGTTATATGAAAATATTTTCTCTAATCTTCAATTAAAATCAAGCTTAATGTTTTTTTTCTAAGTAAAACTATTCTATTGATATGAAACAAAATATAAGTACATCGAAGCTTTGACCTCAGCAGTGTTGAACATCATTTGTAAAAAAATATAACTATCTAAGTTCGACTGCCCCATCAATGGTGAAACCAATCTATGAAAGCAGAAAAAACCCACACAGGGGTTACCAGTTTGAACCAAAAATACCAAACATTGTAAAAACCAACCAGGAGGAAAGTTTTAACAAAACAAGTCATAACAGAAATCATACTATCAGCATAAGAAAATGCCAGCTGGCAGAAGGGCGAGACCTGGCTGCCAAGTGTCAATCTTGGAGGTCATCTGGGGCAAGCTCTTCCTCGATAAGACACACGTACTTGTACTACTCCTCTTCCTCTGCTGATGTGTTGCTTTGAATTCCACACACTGGTTGAGTGCCAGCGGAGCTGCCTTTTGCTACATGTGGGCCCAACGTGTCTCCTGCTCTGCCTCCAGGTGCCTGCGCATCTCTAGCTCTACCTCCAACAGCCTGCCGAATGCCAACCAAATCCTTTCCATGTAGGGTGGCAACATCCTCGTCTAGTTGCTGCTTTCCTGGGTCGTGGGCACTCCTGTTCCTTTGAGCGGCCCTCTGCTGCTCACCATTGTTCTCTGGTGGAGCTTCCTGTGGGTCGTTTTCCTCAAAGAAGGTGATGGTGACTATGGCAGTGATAACAAGCCTATGAAGGGTACTATGGAAATGAAATTGAGTCGTGTGAGGAATGGGGTGAGCAGGAAGGGGAAAATTTGTCGTATGAATAGTTGTGTCCCTCCTGCAGGCACCTTGGAGTTGAGCCTGTCCTCTGCCACTGCGAGTATCAGGATACCAGCCAGAGAAGGAGCTATGAGGATTTGAGCTATCAGGAGAAGAGGACGGGGAGGCAGATTTAGGGCTAGGCATAGCAGGAGGACGGATGCCACCACCATGACTACCCCCTCTTCTGCTATGCATTCAGTGGCGGATGCGAGCCATTATGGAATTCGGTGCAGAGCTACGAGTGGGGAGATTGGTGGAATGGTTGTGCAGAGAGCGAGCGGAGGAATTTTGAGTTGGAATCAGATTACAGTACCTAGTATGGGAGAAATTATACCCATTGCCAACGTCCACGTAGCTGAGTAGCCAACAACAGCTTCTAGTGACTGTGCGAGAGCAAGGCTCCAATGTCTAAGGAGGGAAAATATTGTGGGGCAGATGAGGAAGAACTATGTTATGGTCTGTGGAGGTTATTGCTATGAGCTTGATGGAGAAATCTCGACTGGAGCACCCAATTAATGTCATCTGCAAGGTGCTATGTATTCCTTTAAGTCTGGCTTGGGAGGGGACGTGAGCGGCCATGTGGCCAGTCCTCCTGCCACCCATCCATCTAATCGCCATTAATGTCATGGTTTTCACCTGCATCTTGGTGTGCTTATTCACCTTGTACCAATTCACTCTACACCAATTCATTGTAATCCTTTAGTTGGGGTGTAGTGGCAGTAGTGTTAAGGGATCCTGCATGTTAAGTCCGACCACTATCCACTCCTATGTTAGCTAAAAGATCAGCCACTTTGTTGCCATCCCTGCAGATGTGTTTGAAGGTGACTACTATGTGGGTGGAGAGACATTGTTCAATGAGCTCTAATATTTCTGCCAATCTCCAACTACTGACCACTTTTTATGATGGTGTCCCCTACAGAATCTGATTAACCATGTTAATGAGAATCTGAGAATCGCCTTCAATTAAAAGTGGGAAGAAATCATGAAGTTGGGCGAGGAGAAGCCCCTGCCATAGCCCTTCTAAATCAGCTGAGTTATTTGTATCCCAGCCAAATGAGCCTATGAACATTAGAAGAGGTTTTCCTTTATGATCCTTGAATATTCCTCCATATCTTGCTTTGCTCAGATTACCTTTGGAGGCTCCATCGAAGTTAAGTTGTATCATATGTTGCGGTGGAGGAAGCCATTTGTCTGGTATCTTGCTTTTCGAAGAGGGTTTACCATGATTTTCCTGTGCCTGGTTCCACTGAAGATTCCAGTTTTCCCATATATTATGTTCCTGTGGAATGGAAGGAAAGTCTTCTTCGTACCAGTTTTGGAGCATTAAGGTTTCCTGAAGGTTTTGGAAAACATTGTTCTATAGGACTTCTAAATGTGAGGATTGGTCCTTGAAGATGCGTCGGTTTCTTTCTTTCCATATTGTCCACATGAGAAGACCCGGGATAAGTTTCCATAATGAGTTTAATAGTTTGATCTTATATGGATTTATTGCCCAGTTGCATACAATGTTGGTGATATCCTCTTTAATGCTTCTTTCTTTTTGGCATCTGAAGCTTGCTTTTTCCCAAAGCCTATTTGCCAATGGGCATGAATTCATTAGATGCATAGTAGTTTCTTCCTCTTGTTTACAGTTGGGAAAAATGGAGGGCCCATGAAAGCTTCTTTTCCGCAGATTGTCCCAAGTGAGGATTTTATTTTGACATAGAAACCAGAGGAAAGTGGATACTTTTGGCCAAATGTTGGGGGCCCAAATTTTGTTCCATAGAGGGTCCTTGACTATGTGATTCCTTATAATTATATTGTATGCTTCATGTTTAGTGAAGGTACCTCATGCCTCGTAACCCCATCTTATTATAACCTTCTTATCGGAATAATGTATTTTCCTATTAAAAAGTTCTACCTCCAAATTTTTCTGAATGGACTTTGTGCCTTGCCTAATGATGTGGTTTGATCTTATCCATTGTCTGTATCCCTATGTGAGAGTGGGCATCCAGTGTTGGCTAACCTTGTCCATCAGTTTCTCTTCCCAATTCGGTATTTGGTGGGGTTTGATCAGGTCCCTCAACCTGGATCTTTGTTGCGTAGAGTCCTCCTAGAACCTTGCATTATTACCATCCCTAGCTTCCCAAAAGCTATGTTGTTGGATTATATCCTTGTGTTTTTTAGCTGCGTTCCAAATTAAGGATCTTGAGCCTACTTCTGTGAGTCATATTAGATCATCTACTAGTCAGTTGTTGGCATATTTTGTTGTCCATAGGATAACCTAGGGAGTATGCGGCGCCGAGATCCATTTCCACCAGATGCGTGCTCCCATGAAAACATTACTGCGTTGAGGATCATGAAGCCCAGTACCTCCTGAGATTTTTGGAAGGCATACTGTGGCCCATTTCACTAGTGCCCATTTTCTATTTTGTCCCAAATTTCTCCACATAAAGGTTCTGTAAAGATGTTTGATTTCCTTGAGTACCCATTTTGGTGCTACCAGAACTAAAAAAAGATAAAGAGGCATGGATTGCAGGACAACTTTGATTAATACTATATGGCTAGCCATATTAAGGGCTCTGTAAGTCTAAGAGGAGAGACGAGCTTCCAATTTTTCCAAGAGTAGTAGCCAAGATGAGTGCTTTAAATCAGTATCAGTGATGGGATCCCCCAGAATTTGGAGGGGAAAGTGGCTATCGTGAATCCAAGGATATGAGCTATAGAAGATTGAGTGATAGCAGGGGTATGAAAGAAAAAACTTTGGTATTTAGACTTATTAATGTTGGCACCAGAGGCATCTGAGAACTCAGTCAAAAGGGATCTTAACTTTAGAGCTTCCTGAACCGAAGGATGGTCAAAAAACATGTTATCATCCACGAATTGTTGGTGGGTAAAATCATGGTTGTTGGGAAAGGAGAGGCCTCTTAGCTACTGGGAGTGAAGTGCTTCTTTGATATTTCTTCCAAGCACTTCTGCCATTAAGACGAACAGAAAAGGGGACAGTGGATCGCCTTTTTGGATCCCTTTGGATGGATGGAAGGGGGTGGAAGGGATTGCATTGACCAGAATGGAGAAGAAGTTGGAAGTTATGAGACTCATGTGGGCTTAAATACGTATTAATTCCTCTCCCGCTGGTCGAGCATGCTACGCATCCTCTCCCCGCTGGTCGAGCGTGCTCCGCATCCATCTAACCCAGGGGGGAAGAATCCAAAGGCAATCAACATCTTTTGAATGTAATTCTAGCTTAAACTATCAAAATATTTGGAGAGGTCCATTTTTTAGAAGCATACCTACTTTTTTGAATTGCTTCAAGGAGTGAATAATCTCATCGGTGAGAATGATGACATCTGTGATTTTCTAACCTTCCACATAACCTGAGTTCTCTGGAAATATGAGTAATGGTGGCAACAACTCTAGTTGTGAGGCAATAACTTTGGAAATGATTTTTTAAATGACATTACAAAGTGCGATAGGCCTGAATTTATCAGGAGTCTAAGATTGCACTTCCTTGGGGATGAGGGCAATGAAGGTCATGTTCATAGAGGGAAGCATCCATCTGATAGTCTTAGATTCCTCAACAACCTGCCATACCTTCTCTTTAATTAGATCCCAGAAGTTGTGGAAGATATTGGATGTGAAACCATCAGGACCAGGCGTCTTTCCTTCTTTGAGTTGTCGCATTTCATTCTCCACTTCCTGTAAAGATATTGGCCTGAGGAGGAGCTGATTGTGTTCCTCTATTATGATTTTTGGGATATTCTTGGTGATCTTCTCTATGGTTGGCTGTCTATCCACTTGAGATTCTTGGTGTGCCTACTTGAAATAAGTAAGAAGCTCTTGTTCTACATCCTCATGTTTTTCCAATCGTTCTCCTTGCCAATTCTGGATGTGAGTGATGTTGTCATGCATTCTTCTCTGGATAGTAATGCGATGAAAAAATTTTGTGTTTCTTTCACCCTCCTTAAGAAACCTAAATCTTGATTTTTGTTTCCAAAGTATTTCTTCTTGCTTTGCTCTTTCTGATATTTGTGTTTGAAGTCATTTTTCCTGCTATGAGAGTGCTTTGGATCTTCCCTATGTGATGATCATCTTCTGTAGTCTTTTCATTTCTTGAGCTAGAGAATTTTGTGCTTGGAAGATATTTCCAAAGGTAAGTTGATTCCATTGCTTGATGTTTTTTTTTATATTTTTGAGTTTTTGTTGGAATTGATACATTTTTGAGCCATCCGAGGGTTTGAAACTTTTCCAAACCGTATTTATTAGGTTGTTGAAGTCTGGATGTGTCAACGAGAATACTTCAAAGCAGAAAAGCCATCATGTAGTGTCTCCCGGTCTTTGCCATTAGAGTGATATTGGCCAATGATCTGAGCCTGTGAGAGGTAAGATCGAGGCTGAGAAGTCTCCTCCAAGATGGATTACATTGTCGGAAAGCAAAAATCTATCCAATCGAGAGGAAATTTGATGTGTACCTTCTCGTTTGTTATTCCAAGTGTAGATTCCATTGTTGAATGGCATATCTATGAGCTAGTTGTTTTGGATGAAATTTTTTAAATGAATGCTTTCATTACCCAATTTGGTCATGCCTCCTCGTTTTTCTTCCAACTTTGTAATCATATTGAAGTCACCTCCTGTAATCCAGAGTGGATGTGTTTTGTTGGAGTTTATCAAAGATAAAGTATTCAATATGTCTATCTTATGCATTGCCTCCTGCGGGAAGTAGACATTGGTTAGGTGACAATGCACATTTGTCCCTGTAATATGAAAGGTGGCTTAAATGAAGTGCTTACTCGCATGAATGTTAGTAAGCGTGATAGCTCTTTCGTCCCAGACTATTGCTAGACCTCTTGAAGCTCCTAAGGCATCCACTACTACTGCTTGACTGCTTGGCCATGCATTTGCAAGGGTTTAACCTAGTGTTGTAGAGTTTTATTTAGTTTCTTGCATGAAGAAGACTTGGGGTTTCTCCTGTTGAATCATGTTTTTTATCAATCTGTATTTCCCCGAGCTATTTAGCCCTCTAATATTCCATGAAGTGAGCTTCATGATTCATGATTGGGTAGGGGATTGTAATACTTTGTAAGCTTCGAATATCCTCCCGATTCCACCAGAATTTCCCTAATGCCGATGGTTCTTTGAAGATCCATTTTCCTTCCTCTTTTTTTATTGTCTTCAGGAATGTTTTTGCTATCCCATTGACTTCCAGGCTAAATTCCTTGGGTTCTTTGTTGTTGTGCTCTGCAAAGGATGACTTCCAAGTTTTCTAGTTGTATTTCTAGGATCTTGTCATATTCCTTTTTCTTGCAAGATTGTTCTAATCCAAGTATATCCAGATCTCCAATATCTATGCTTTCGGGCTCCCCTTCCATGTGTTTGGCTTCACTCCTTTTCTCTGCTATTTCTGTTATAGCTGTGGTTTCTTGCTGCACATTATCGACTTCCATGCCCTGAGATTTCCATTTCGAAGTCATACTGGGTGAGGAGGTGGTGAGATCTATGGATTGCTTAGGCTTCTGGGGCTTCTCTAAGCCAGTGGGAATGAATTTTGATGTCATCTTGGGTGTCTCCTTAGAGTGTGAAGGATTCTCAAAGTCACTCAAATCCGGCTGGCTAAGGTCTCAAAGCTATTACTGGTGGATGGCATCGAATAATTGGCGGAAGGTTTTTTTAGGGTTTGAAATGGGTTTTTTTGTGGTTCTTTTTGCGGTTGTTGACCTTGGTAAATCTGTCCAAGTCAAGTTTATCTAAGGAGGTAGAGGTCGGGGTTTTCATTTTTGATGGGTAGTCACGAAAGAGATGGGCAAGGGCATGGAATTTTCTACATCTAAATGGGACATCTTCATAATCTATTGACTGAATCCATTCAAAATCGTCACGATATAAACTTACCGCATCCAGAAGAGCCTTGCTTAGATGCATATAAACGCAAATGCGGGCGTAGGAATTATATCTTCTGAGTTTTGTCTCCTCCACAATTTTGATGAATTCCCCTAGTCCATTACCAATATCTTGTAGTGAATCTTCATCCCAGTACTACAATGGAAGGGAGTAGAGGCAGATCCATACTGGTGCCCAGCTTAGATCTTCTTTGTCTGGGTTGAATCTTTCAATCCAGTCTCTCAGATATAGACCAGCTGCATTAAAAAAGTATGGTCCTCCATCGAGGACTTTGTTTTGATCTTCTATACAGTTGAAAACTACCATAAAGAAGCCCTTAGGCCCCAACTGCCTTAATGTGCCCTTTTGGTTTCCATTCTGCTGTGATCCATACATGCAAAACATTCTCTGTAGGCCAGAAGCCTATAAATTTCCATATTAAGGCATGATCCTTCATGTACTCGATTTGAGTGATTCGTTGATTTGGGAGCTCAATCTTAGGTCTTTCAGTTGCAACAGGCTTAAAGGTAGCCAATGTTGCTTTGGGAGCCACATTTCTGTTCGTATTGTTTGTCTGTATACCAGGTCCTGTTCCCATTTCTTCCTAGGCCTTTTTCCTGATATCTTCCGTGTGCATCTGAATGTTTTCTAGATCGTTGGGGGGAGGTGTCATATCCTCCCCCTGGGGGATGTCCATGATTTGTGCACTATTCCTTGTCATTTGTTATTTTTCATATTACGGGAGAGCTATGACAGAGTTGTTGTGGTCTGTGCAGGTTTTCCGTTGCAAGTCTGACCCAAACCCTAAACCTCCATCGTTTCGCTTTGCCTCCGGTTCATAAAATGAAGCTTAATGTTAGAATCTCAAGGATTATGAATTTAAATGGCTTAAAAGGGCACAAACTATTTGGAATATGAATGTTTTCTTCGTGGATTTTTTGGCGGGATCATTTTGTGCATACCAATATTGTAGGAGATTGAAAGATGTCAGTAATGTTGTTTTCTGTTTGCTGAGGTTCGGTTCTAGATCCAAAACTTTTTTGCATACACATTCACATTACATTTCTACTAGAGGACCATATTTCTTGTGGATCCTCAGTGCGATAAAAGCTCTTTGGAGTGTTTGACAAATTATCAGAATGTTCAGGATTACACTTCCTATGGAAAAAAAGTTATAATAGGACATTTGAAGATGTGCCCAGCTCGGAGACGAATAAATATCCATGTAGAATAAGATGATGGGCCAGTCCGGGGATGGAAATAACTCGGCAGGGCCATTATAACAAAGGGGTTGAGATCATCAATTCTGTGTTCGATGGAGTCACGAAGGAGGTAGAAAACTGTGATTTTCTCGAAGGGATACAAGTGTGTTATTCTTTGGGAGAAGGTACTATATCTGTGATGGGAAGCCTTTTGATCTCCAAGATTAGGGAGGAGTACCATGAAAGAATGATGCTTACCTTCTCTATTTTCCCTTCTCCCAAGGTGTCTGACACAATGGTGGAGCCTTACAATGCCACAATCTTTGTGCATCAGCGGGTGGAGAATGCAGACAAGTGTATGGTACTAGACAATGAGGCCTTTTACAACATCTACTTTAAGACTCTCAAGCTCACAACACCTATATTTCGTGATTTGAACCATATGATATCTACAACAATGAGTGGAGTCACCTGTTGCTTGAGGTTTCTTGGTCAACTTAACTCAGATCTAAGGAAACTGGCAATGCATTTGATCCGATTCTGCTACCTTCACTTCGTGATGGTGGGATTTTCCCCATTGACTTGACGTGGTTCACAACAATACAGATCCCTCCCCATTCCCAAACTGACACAACAGATGTAGGATTACAAGAACATGATATATGTTTTAGATCCACATCACGGTAGTTATTTGACTACATCTTCCATGTTCAGAGGCAAGCTGAGCACCAAAGAGGTGGATGAACAAATGATGAATGTTCAGAACAAGAATTCCTCCTACTTTGTGGAGTGGATCCCCAACAATGTGAAATAAAGTGCATGTGATATCCTGCCAAAAGCCCTATCCATGTCGTTTATGTTCATTGGGAACTGAACATCCATTCAGGAGATGTTCAAGAGAGTGAGAGAGTAGTTCACCGCCATATTTAGGAGGAAGGCCTTCTTGCATTGGTACACTAGTGAAGGCATGCATGAGATGGAATTCAATGAAGCAGAGAGAAACATGAATGATTTGGTGTCTAAATACATGCAATATTAGGATTCTAGTGTACAAGATGATGAATACTATGATGATGAAGAATCAGCTCAAGAAAGCTTGGACAAAAGCTTATGTAATGCCATTGTTAACCACTAGTTGCTTCAATTCCTAATAGTTGTTTCTTTGTGGATTTCATTTGCATTTATTGTTCTTTCATGGTCTAATCTGTTCTCATCGAAGGGTTTATTATTGAATGCATAAACTTTGCATACAACTCCTACATTATGTCCCTAGTTTTGTTGATCATATTGAAATATTGAAAAGATGTAACTACTGGCCAAAATTATATTCTGAATTCAATCATGCTTGCACACTCTCTATTATATGTTTTATAATTATGGTGTTGAATGGATTGAAGGCAACAATTCTCTACAAATTCAAACTAGGGGAGTATGTGAGAACAATTCCCACTATAGGATTCAATATAGAGACTGTAATGTTAAAGAATCTGAGCTTCACTATTTGGGACTTAGGGGGCCAAGATAAAATCTGCTATATGTGGAGATAGTATATGGTCAATGTCCAGGTATATTCCACAATTTTTTATCTGTTATTACTAGAAGTTGGCTCTTGATTTCTCATTTAACAAGTTTGTTTCTTTAAGCCATGTCTGTATATGCTGGATTCGTTTAGTAAATTCATGATATAGCATTGTTGGATGCATTAGATAAATTTATGACATGAGATTCTTTATTTGGGGGATTTTATAATGTGTATATGTTGGATCATTTGTAAGATCTATGATTTTTTTATCACTGGTGGGATTCACTGGATAAGTTTATGTTTTTTTTTGGACATGAATTTTCATAATAATATATACTCTATAGATATCATAATATATATTATTTCAGATTCACTAAACAAATCTCATATATTATATGATTATTATTTTGTATATAGATGTTAAATTTTATAGATACATAGATATTTTTTTTATGTAGTTTGTAGACTTTTTTGTATCTAATAGATATAGAGTAAAGTTGGCAGTCAACTTTTCTTATATTCCCAAAATGTTCAAATTTTCTACAGTAATATTTTTCATGATTCTTTTGTTTTACAAGGTACTGTTATCTCAAGCTATGTGCAAATAAGCACTCAAGTATGAGAGCGGTTAGGTAAAAGGATGTTTGCAAGAAGTGGAGAAAACTATGAATGAATTCATAGTCCATATTTAGTGTTAGGTTGTGATTTTATCTTGTGGCTTTGTTTCATGTCAATATTGTTCTTACTTATGCATTCATAATGAGATTAATATGTTTTGCATATCTGTTATTGTTCTTCACTACCAATTGGAGGACATCTAACTTTGTATTCTATTTGAGCCAATGTTGATTGCCATCTCTTATTTTTCTTTTATCATAGAGCTTTTGTGGTGTATGCTACAGTTTTTAAATTGACTTTTTTACTTCAACTTTTGATGTATTTTCGTGTAAGTTTGGTTGTATCTTATAACACTGAATTGAAATCAAAACCACAATGTTGGACAAGATTTGGTAACTCCAAGGAGGTTTATTATTGGTGTGATAGGCGTGGAGTTTTTCTTCTTTGCTGGCATGATTTTGAATTATTATGAGTGGAAAGTGTCCTAAAAGCACATGATTTTTTAACAAGAAGATGCTATATGTTGAGATGCATTTGTTGTGTTTCAACAGATTTCAGTTTGTCTCTGCATATCCAAAACCCAACACATTTTTTCGCTGCTTGATTGATTTATTTTTGGTTTGCTAAGTGGTTTGGGCCCTGAGATAAGTGCATGCTTTGGCTCAAGAAAATGTGACCTTAGGGCATAAAAGTAGTAAGTATGACTCAAGAAAAGGAAAGGAGTTATACTTGTTAAAAAGAAACTCCTTTCATGAGTGGTATTGTTGTTATTTTAGGTTTTGTTAGTTCATCGACTTTATATAAATTTCAGCTCGATATGTTTACTAAATTGTATGCTTTTATAGACTAATATAATATTGTGCTTGTCGCGTAGTTTGAGTTTGGCTTCTCAAAATTGCCTGTGTCTAGTTTTTTGTTCAATCATGGATTTCATTTGTTCACTTCAAGCACAAGATATGACAATGATATCTAATCCCAAAAAGATAAAGAATACTTGTTTTTTGATGATTTCATACCTCGCAATATCAACTTTAAAATTTTTCCAGCATGCTAATTGTGCCTTGAGTGCATTGGATTCATCACATATAAACATGTTGATTGTTCCTTGAGTGTGTTCGAAGAACCCATTAAGATGATTGATGGTAGAAAGGTTGTCTGTAATCTGGTTGCTATTGTGCAGCAAAAATCATAGTTGAACCAACTCCTTAAACAACCCATACAACCAGTTAATCCCTTTCAACTCCAACAACATCTTCTTCCACCCATGGTTCCTCTACTGCCAATATAGCCACCTAATCCATTTCAACCAACTACAATGGATCCTAACATAAGAAGGGTCTATGTGGGTAATGTTCCTTAACACATGCAAGGTGCTAGAATGACTAATTTTCTCTCTTATTATGGAGACATTGAAGAAGTCCTTGGTGGTTGACAGGCAAACTGGCAAGTTGAAAGGATAATGCATTATTCTTTATAAAACAATTGAAGCAACAAATTGAACCCTGGAAGACCTTGTTAAATCAATATATGGGCATCAACTTTTTTGTAAATTAGCTTTTGAAGGGAAAAAGGATAAAGTTGCAACAGACCAGGGCCAAGTTGTTCCTGATTTGAAGGATAAAGGTGATGTAAAACACGTTTCACAATATGGTGGATTCGGTAATGGGCCAGTCAACCCACCACTTATTGGTCATCGGAATATTGTGAACTCGACATTAGTACCAGTTACTGGTATAAATCCATATGGATTAAGTGATGCAATACTACCAAGTTTGTTTACAGTACTTGCTACAATAAACCTCACTTATTCATCAAAACTCTTCAGCACTGTTGGACTTCGGTTTCCAACTTCTTATCCAAGGAACAACCTTTGGTCAGGCATGACTACGTGTAGGGAATTATGATCTTGGTCCATATGGATCCTCTAGATATGGAAGTCACTCCTATAGTAGTTTTGGAGTTGCAACATCTCACTATGGGGTTTATTCAAGTTCATCAGTTTCCCAAACTTCTCCATATGATGGAGCAAGTCATTTCCCCCTTAGATCTCATCAAAGTAAACTCTCAGGGACATCTCCATCATCGGGAGTTCTAACTAGCATGTGGTCTTACTACACATTCCAGGTCCGTGCTCATTCTTATTCTTCTTCTCCCATTTGTTTTAGTTTATTTTCAGTTGTATTTATATATATTTGAAATGTTTGGGACATCTCCATCATCAAGAGTTCTAACTAGCATGTGGTCTTACTACACATCCTAGGTTTGTGCTCATTCTTATTCTTCTTCTGCCATTTGCTTTAGTTTATTTTCAATTGTATTTATATATATTTGAAATGTTTGTTTTTATATTTTATCTTCCACTATATGTCAAACACCACTTATGAGTTTGTGAGAATTTTTATTTGAATCTCCTTTATTATTTTTTTCTAACCTCTTTCTCTAGTAATTGATGAGAATATGTTTGGAGCAAAGTTGGCAAAATAACATGTTTTTAGTAGCGCAAAAGTACCTGAGCCACAGGATAGGGTTGCACGAAGGTCAATCGCACTCCTTTGCGGAAGTACTAAAGAGAGGAATAGAGGACTAGACTGATAGAGCCCTAGAACTTAATGACATGCTCAAAAGCAGGAACAAATGGTATAAACTGACATCATGACCATCTTAGGGTGTGGAAACGTGGCTCCAACATACCACCATGTTGCTTCATGTGAGACTTCGGTCCATGTTCCGCGCACTGATGACGAAAGGGCCAGTAGTGTAAGGATTTGTATGGCTAACTAATGCTGAACCTGGGTCTGGACCCACGCAGCCAACACAAACATATACCAACATTATCTATGTCTCCAACCAAAAACATCTTAAATATTCCCAAATCCATGTGAAATGCTCAACTAAAAATATGCATTATACACAAAATGAACACATACAAAAACTTTTACTTTATATATTAGATATATCTATGCAAGAAGAGTCTAAACTTTTTATATTTTTGAATTTTTTTAAAACAATTATCATTGATATCCAATTCTATTTACAATTCCAATAATCTTTGTAAATTTTAACTCAGTTTAAAAAAAAAACAATAGAAAGATATACTTAAAAATATTAAAAACCTAAAACATTTAAACACATATAACCCCAGTTTGATATGCTCTGTTTCTCCTATATATATTACCAGAGACACCTATATACTACTTGTTAGGACATAGAAGTTACAGCCTCACGTAGAGCACACCCATATCATAGTTCTAGCTTGGCTTTTATGGCCAGTAGATGTAAATTCCCATTGTCCTATTCTGTCTCTTCTTTTTGTGTTGGTTTTCTGCGAATCCTCTATTTTTCAGTTGAGGTTTTATTCTAGGGTTTTTTCTTTCCATGTTGCATGTTTTAAATTGCAAATATGCATGAGATCCTACACATTCATGGTGGGCAATGTCGGAACCATATCGGTGCCAATTTTTGGGAAGTTGTCTGTGATTAGCATGGGATCGATCCCACCGGGAGATACCAGGGCACTTTTGATCTACAGCTCGAAAGGGTTAATGTTTACTACAATGAGGTAATTTGCGGTAGATTTGTGTTTTGGACTTGGATTTCCTGTAACTAATGCATTTGATTCTGCATGATTGGCATTATGGGGAACGACTCTCAAGATCCCAATGGTTAGCATTGGAAATGGACTTCAATATATTTATCTTTAAGAAAAATTTTGGAGATCTCAAAGGGTTGTTTTTAGTGCTTATCTAAATGAAAGTTGTGTTTTACCTGGTCATCCGTAGGATTTAATGAAAATCTATCCATTTCCTTGGGAAGCAAGTGTGGACTAGAGTAGGCTAATTAATATGCATCTGATGCTCTGCTCTAGATGCCAAGAAAAGGTTTTTATGTGACACATAAATAAATTGCATTTAGACATGTGTAATGATTTTGAATTGCAATGCCATTATTCTATAAGCGCTACTACAAATTATTCTACCAATATAATCCCAAGTCGGCTAAGTGGGGACTCATCGTTTGGGGGCATGCATTTTCGAGAGATTTGATAAATTGGGTACACATGGCTTGTGTAGCTATATACCCTAATGAATGGTATGATGTCAATGGTGCCTGTTCTGGATATACCATTTTACTACAAAAAGGGGTCCCTCCCATGATCTTATACATAGGATGCAACAATGCCTCGAAACAAGTTCAATCCATGGCTTTTCCCAAGGACCCGTTGGATCCTTTGGGGCGAGAGTGGAAGAAGATCTTGTAGTATCCAATCATGGTGCCTATTGGCATCAATGCCAGTTCCTTCAGAGATCCAATGAAGGCATGGTTGGGATCAGACCTAATATGGATAATCCTGGTCATGAGCAAAAGGGATAAGAATAAGGTGGGAGTGGAATTTATGTTCAGAAGCAAATATTTCTTTAGATGGGTGAAAGCCAAATGTCCACTGCACTCTTCTCAGCATAGCGGAATGTAGGAGTGCTTGGACATCTACCCTGTGTCCCTCTATGGTAGCCATGGCCTTGACACTTCAACCACAGGTCCCGCTGTGAAGCACATTCTCAAGAACAATTTAGATGATACCAAAGTGGACTACTATACAACGCAAATACTTAAAACAAATATAATCTACATGGTAATAAAATAAGAAATTTTACCGATAAATGCTCGGTTGCCCTCCTGTGAAGTCTGGTGTCGATCACCAAAGTGTGTGTTCTCAAGGTTGTGGATTTGTCTCTCTGAAAAAAAAGACTTTTTGATATCTGCAATGGTAAGGACGGATGATATCAGAAAACATATGCCATTCAACACCATTTTAATAAGTTAAAATTGAATATTTTCTCAACATACTAGACAAGAGAGTTATACGAAAATATTTTCTCTAATATTACACTAAAATAAAGGTTAATGTTAGAATCTCAAGGATTATGAATTTAAATGGCTTAAAAGGGCACAAACTATTTGGAATATGAAGGTTTTCTTAGTGGAGTTTTTGGCTGGCTCATTCTATGCATACCTATATTGTAAGAGATTGGAAGATGTCAGTGATGTTTTTTTTCTGTTTGCTAAGGTTTGGTCCAGGATCTAAAACGTTTTTGCAGGCATGTTCACATTACATCTCTACCAGAGGGCCATATTTCTTGGGGATCCTCAGTGTGACAAAAACTCTTTAGAGTGTCTGAGAGATTACCAAAATGGTAAGGATTACACTTCCTATGGAAAAAAAGTTGTAATAGGGCACTTAAAAATCTGCCCAACTCGGGGACGTTTAAAGACCCATGTAGAATAAGATGATGGGCCAGCCCAGGGCTAGAAATAACTAGGCAGGCTGATTGTACCAAAGGGGCTAAACTCATCGATTCCGCATTTGATGTAGTCAGGAAGGAGGTAGAAAATTGTGATTGTCTTAAAGGGATTCAAGTGTGTCATTCTTTGGGAGGAGGTACTGGATCTGCGATGGGAAACTTTTTGATCTCCAAGTTCAAGGAGGAGTACCCTGGTAGAATGATGCTTACCTTCTGTATTTTCCCTTCCCCCAAGGTATCTAACACATTGGTGGAGCCTTACAATGCCACGTACTTTGTGCATCAGCTGGTGAAGAATGCAGATGAGTGTACGGTACTGGACAATGAGGACCTTTACGACATATGCTTTAGGACTCTCAAGCTCACAACTCCTATATTTGGTGATTTGAACCATATGATATCTGCATCAATGAGTGGATTCACCTGTTTCTTGAAGTTTCTTAGTCATCTTAACTTAGATCTAAGGAAACTGGCAGTGAATTTGATCTCGTTTCATTGTCTTCATTTCTTTATGGTGGGATTTTCCTCGTTGACTTGACGTGGTTCATAACAATACAAATCCCTCCCCATTCTAGAACTAACACAACAGATGTAGGATTACAAGAACATGATGTATGTTGCAGATCCATGTCACAGTAAGTATTTGACTACATATGCCATGTTTAGAGGCAAGATGAGCACCAAAGAGGTGGATGAACAGATGATGAATGTTCAGAAGAAGAACTCCTCCTACTTTGTGGAGTGGATCACCAACAATGTGAAATCTAGTGCATGTGACATCCCATCGAAAGGCATGTCCATGTTGTTTACGTTAATTGGGAACTCAACATCCATACAGGAGATGTTTAGGAGAGTTAGAGAGCAGTTCACTACCATATTTTGGAGGAAGGCCTTCTTGCATTGGTACACTTGTGAAGGCATGGATGAGATGGAATTCACTGAAGCACAGAGAAACATGAATGATTTTATGTCTGAATACATGCAATATCATGATGCTAGTGTAGAGGATGATGAATACTATGATGATGAAGAATTAGCTCAAGAAAGCTCGGGCAAAATCTTACATAATGCCATCATTAACCGCTAGTTGTTTCAATGCCTAATATTTGCTCGTTTGTGGATTTCATTTTCATTTCTTATTCTTTCATGGTCTGCTCTGTTCTCATCAAAGGGTTTGGCATTGAATGCATAAATTTTGTATACAACTCCTACATTATGTCCCTGATTTTGTTGATCATATTGAAATATTGAAAAGATTTAACTACCAGCCAAAATTATATGCGAATTCAATCATGCTTGGACACTCCTATGTATTATATGTTATATAATTATGGTGTTAAATGGCTTTATAAGACTATAATATGTTTATCGAATTTGTAAATAGGAAAGACAACAATTCTCTACAAATTCAAACTAGGGGTGTACATGAGAACAATGCCCACTATAGGATTCAATATAGAGACTGTAATGTTTATGAATCTAAGCTTCACTGTTTAGGATGAAGGGGGCCAAGATACAATCTGCTATATGTGGAGACAGTATATGGTCAACGTCAAGGTATATTGCACAATATTTTATCTGATATTACTAGAATTTGGCTATCGATTTCTCATTTAAAGTTTGTTTCTTTAAGCCATGTCTGTATATGTTGGATTCATTTAGTAAATTCACGATATAGCATTGTATTCATGATATATCATTGTTGGATTCATTATATAAATTTCTGACATGAGATTCTTTGTTTAGGGGATTTTATAATGTATATATGCTGGATCATTTGTAAAATATATCATTTTTTTATCACTAGTGGGATTCACTGGATAAATTTATGTTTGTTTGTGGACATGAATTTTCATAATAATATATACTCTATAGATATCATAATATATATTATTTTCGATTCACTCAACAAATATCATATATTATATGATTGTTGCTTTGTATATAGATGTTAAATTTTATAGATACATAGATTTTTTTTTTATGTAGATTGTAGGCTTTTTTGTATCTAAGAGATATAAAGTAAAGTTGACAGTCAAATTTTCTTATATTCCCAAAATGTTCAAATTTTTTACAGTAATATTTTTCATGATTCTTTTGTTTTACAGGGTACTGTTATCTCAAACTATGTGCAAATAAGCACTCAATTACGACAATGGTTAGGTAAAAGGGTGTTTGTAAGAAGTGGAGAAAACTCTGAATGAATTCATTGTCCATATTTAGTGTTAGGTTGTGATTTTATCTTGTGGCTTTGTTATTTTCATGTCAATATTGTTCTTACTTATGAACTCATAATGAGATCAGGATTTTTTGCATATCTGTTGTTGTTCTTCGTTGCCAGTTAGTGCTCATCTAACAGTGTATTCTATTTGAGCTAATGTTGATTGCCATCTCTTATTTTTCTTTTATCATAGAGTTTTTGTGGTGTATGCTAGAGTTTTTAAATTGACTGTTTTACTTCAACTTTTGATGTATTTTCGTGTAAGTTTGGTTTTATCTTATAACATTGACTTGAAATCAAAACCATAGTGTTGGACAAGATTTCGCAACGCCATGGAGGTTTATTCTTGGTGCGATAGGCTTGGAGTTTGCCTTTCTTGCTGGTATGATTTTGACTTATTATGAGTGGAAAGTGTCCTAAAAGCACATGATTGTTTAACAAGAATATGCTATACGTTGGGATGCATTTGTTGTGTTTCAACAGATTTCAGTTTGTCTCTGCATATCCAAAACCCAACACATTTTTTAGCTGCTTGATTGTTTTATTTTTGGTTTGCTAGTGCTTTGTGCCCTGAGATGAATACATGCTTTGGCTCAAGAAAATGTGACCTTGGGCATAAAAGTAGTAAGTGTGACTCAAGAAATGGCAAGGATTTATACTTGTTATAGAGAAAAAACTTTCATGAGTTGTATTGTTATTATTTTAGGTTTTGTTATTTCGTGGAATTTATATAAATTTGAACTCGATATGTGTACTAAATTGTATGATTTTGGAAACTAATATAATATTGTGCTTGTTGCGTTGTTTGAGTTTGGCTTCTCAACATTGCCTTTGTGTCCAGTTTTTTGTTCAATCATGGATTTCATTCGTTCACTTCAAGTAGAAGATATGACAATGATATCTAATCCCAAAAAGGTAAAGAATACTTGTTGTTTGATGATTTCATGCCTCACAATATCAACTTTAAAATCTTTCCAACATGTTTATTGTGCCTTGAGTGCGTTGGATTTATCACATATAAACATGTTGATTGTGCCTTGATTGTGTTGGAAGAACCCATCAAGATGATTGATGGTAGAATGTGTTAGCGCTTGAAATTTCACCTCAGGCTGAAAAAAGGTAAACTCCAAGGCAACATCAAACCACTTAGCCTCGTAGCTAACCCTACGGGGTAGGAGAGGGCTCTCTTCGGTCTATCTCAGCAAAGATATTCAAAGGGAAGAGATAACCAATAAAGAACATTGATTTTAGGCTAGTAAACTGATAAAAAGGTTTGATTTGGGATTTTTTAGAGTTTTGGTGGAAAATTGGGGAAAGGCAATTTTGGGTGCGGGGATTGGACACAGTTTTCGCAGGGTGTTCTTTGGGGCGAGGTAGGAGACTGTATTGATGCCTTTGAAAGATTTGGATGGATGAGAATGACTGGTGAGGATCTAAGGAGAGCAAGAAATCACCTTGAATTCTCCTTAAATAGCTGAAAACATTGATATTAAGCAAACTTAAAGGCAGAGCATAGCAACCATGAATTCTACCTTAACACTTCATTTGCCTAATTTGCAGAACAAAACGTAAGAAGATGATTCAAATAAAAAACTTACAAGTACAAAGAGAAAAACACCATCCATACATGTAACCACAGGAATCCCAAAAAGGACTGCAAAACCCTGGTCTTTCTTCCTTTGCCAAAAATGCGGAGATACAATGAGTAATACAAAAGAAGCTTTCTCCCTCAAGAGTCCAACCATGAAAATGACTAAGAAAGTACATAATATAGGCAAGC
Organism: Pinus taeda; assembly: GCA_000404065.3. Taxonomy (NCBI): domain Eukaryota; kingdom Viridiplantae; phylum Streptophyta; class Pinopsida; order Pinales; family Pinaceae; genus Pinus; species Pinus taeda. Next base: position 128,561 of record APFE031270258.1, on the reverse strand, counting down.
TAACATCTTTCCTTGCCTCTAGGGGTCGAGCTCACTATCCTAGGAGTTATTTCAACCAATTTCCAAACTGAGCACTAAAATCTAGGCAATCAAAACAACTTGCCTCTATAAGCTAGGAAACCAATTCATTCATTAAATTTTTGCCTTTTTCATGAATGAATCTTCTAGAAGAGATAAATAAGTGTCAAAGTATCATAAAATTACATCATTTACATCAAGGAGGATCAAAATCCACTCCAAAAATTCAAACCTAGTCAAAACTGCATTTTGTTGAGCTGTAGGTGCATTTATGTGAAAATAGCCTGATGCGTAGCGCCCCAATCCTGAACGCGTAGCGCGCCTTTGAGCCAACCTTTGAGGCACTTCCTGGCATCCAAATTAGGCAAACGTAGGATTTTGAGAACGGCCTGGATGTCTACGTTCCAACCCAAGTGGAATTTCTCAATTTGGTGGTCATTTGCCCCTCCAAAATTGCAATCTCCCAAGACTTCTTCCTGTGTGTCAAAAAGGTGGCAAAAAGTCATTTTTTGCTTGTTTTTTGACCTTCTGGAGGCTCAAAACTTGGTGAAATTTCTTGGAAATTGCTGAGCAAGTGTATTTTTGCATTAAAAATACAAAAATGCTGAGTTTTCATGAAAAGGAGTTTCCCATCTTCAGGGTAGCGTGCGGCGCGCTACGCGTTGAGGGCAAAAACCTGTGTGTGGCACAAAAAATTCACAATTGACAAAATTTTCTCCAAATTTCTTGAAATTTAGGCTGGGAGTCCCCAATCAAGTACCATGCTCAGTCAAAGAGGCTTTCGCCAAAATTTGGAGTGGATCGGGCCTTTTCCGTCATTTTAGTGCCTTGGCCAACCTCCTTGGATCTCGTGATTGTAATTTTGACATTTCTCTAAAACCATGACACCTGTGCAAAACGTGAAGGAGGTTTTTATTCTTTGGAATGTTTTGGACAAAAACCTCTCTCCGTTTTCCCAAATTCGTCTTTTATTGCTCTGAAACACCATTTGATTGAAACTTATCCCGATGTGTGAAACAAGGAAGTTTGTCGAAATGAAGCGAAATGAAGGGGATAAGGGGATTCTAAATTCTTGGGGAAATTTGTGGAAGTAGGGAGGGATTTTAGGAAGCAGGGGAAAGGGGAATCACAGAGATTGAGTGAGGGGAAGGGGTCCAAAAGGGAAAAACACAGGCCCAACCTAGAAAATTGCCAGGTTGTAGCTAGAAACTAGGGTTTGTGCGAAAATGAGGAATTTGGGGAATCTCAGTGATGGGAAGAATTTGGTAAGATACTTTAAGGATAGGGGAAGGTTTATGAACATCAGGAAACAAGTTTTGCCGATGATTTGACCGTCCAAGAGAAATTGCCTTCAAAACCCTAGGAGAGGGAAATGACCTTACCTAGGCGCAAGTGAAGCATGGACAAGGTGTAAAATGACTCATTAGACACTGAGATGATAATGACAACCCTATGAATGATGATAGACTCAACTGAATAGTGAAATAGATTGGAATTTGGGCAACTTTGAAAAGAGTGAGAGAAAACCCTAGACCTAATGCCTAGTGACCAAATTTTGCTTGAAGACTCACTGAAATGACAAAATTTGACCTTGACACTTCAAAATCACTTTGTAAGAGCATATTTGATCACTGGAGGAAGGCTGGAAAGACTGAAACTAACAGAATAGTTGTCTCTAATCTGGCTTCTATTGGGCAACAAAAAATCATAGTTGAACCAACTCCTTCAACAACCCATACAACCAGTTAATCCCTTTCAACTCGAACAACACCTTCTTCCTCCCATGGTACCTGTACAACCCATATAGCTAGCTAATCCCTTTCAACCAGCTATAATGGATCCTAAATTAAGAAGGGCTATGTGGGTAATGTTCCTGAACACATGCAACGTGCTAGAATGACTAATTTTTTCTCTCGTTATGGTGACATTGAACAAGGCCTTGATGGTTGACAGGAAAACTAGAAAGTTGAAAGGATAATCCCTTATTCTTTATAAAACAATTGAAACAACAAATCGAACCCTACAAGACCTTGTTAAATCAATAGATGAGCGTCAACTTTTTTGAAAATTATCTTTTGAAGGGAAAAAGTAGAAAGTTGCAGCAAACCAGGGCCAAGTTGTTCCTAGTTTGAAGGATAAAGGTGACATAAATCACATTTCACAATATGGTGGATTGGGTCATGCGCTAGTCAACCCACAACTTATTAGTCATCGGAATATTGTGAACCCAACATCAATAAAAGTTACTGGTCTAAATCCATATGGATTAAGTGATGCAAGACTACCAAGTTTGTTTATAGACGTTGTTGCAATAAACCTCCCTTATTCATTAAACTCTTCAGCATTGTTGGACTTCGGCTGCTAAATTATTCTCCAAGGAAAAATTTCTGGTCAGGCATCACTAGGTGTAGAGAATTACGGTCTTCGTCCATATGGATCCTCTAGATATGGAAGTCACTGCTATAGTAGTTTGGGAGTTGCAACATCTCACTATGGGGTTTATTCATGTACATCAATTTCCCAAACTGCTCCATATGATGGAGCAAGTCATTTTCGCCTTACATTTCATCAAAGTAAACTCCTAGGGACATCTCCATCATCAAGAGTTCTAACTAGCATGTGGTCTTACTACACATCCTAGGTTTGTGCTCATTCATATTCTTTTCTCCCATTTGTTTTAGTTCATTTTCAATTCTATTTATATATATTTGAAATGTTTGTTCTGATATTTTATCTTCCACTATATGTCACACACCACTTATGAATATGCAAGCATTTTTCTTTGGATCTCCTTTATTATTTTTTTCTAACTTCTTTCTCTGGCAATTGATGAGAATAAGTTTGGAGCAAGGTTGGAAAAATAACCTGTTTCTAGCATTTTCCTGTCTTGTTTTTACTTTATTGTCACTATTTTTTAGACGGTACCCTTTTGAATAATCAAATACCTTAACTTTTTTTTCTCTAGGGGGTGTGATGAGAATAAGCATAAGTCATTATGGTAATTGAGGATACTAGTTGGTATTAAGCATGGAGTTAAAGATAGGGTGGCCAAATCATAGAGAAAATATGTGTTATAATTATGGTGTACAATTACTATATGTCAGGGAAATTGTAGGCAAGATGTCATGGGCATAAAGGTCACTTGGATTATAGGGTACATTTTAGCATGTGTTCCATATTCAGAGTTTGTTATCTTAACTTCTTTTACTATTAAATTACCAGTTGTTGTTAAGCTATGTGCAAATAATAACTCCAGAAAATATTGAATTATATGAGAGTGCTTAGGTAAACGGGTGTTCGCAAGAAGTGGAGAAAACTCAGAATGAATTCATAGTCCATCTTTAGTGTTAGGTTTTGATTTTATCTTGTGGCTTTGTTATTTTAATTTCAATATTGTTCTTACTTATGCATTCATAATGAGATCGAGATGTTTTACATATCTCTTTCTATTCTTTGTTGCCAGTTGGAGCTCATTTCACCATGGATTCTATTTGAGCCAATGTTGATTGCCATATTTTATTTTTCTTTTATTGTAGAGTTTTTGTGGTGCATGCTAGAGTTTTCAAATTGAATGTTTTACTTCAACTTTTGATGTATTTTCATGATGTTTTATTAGTTTGGTTGTCTCTTATAACATTGACTTGAAATTAAACCACAACATTGGACAAGATTTGGTAACTCCAAGGAGGTTTATTCTTGGTGTAATAGGCTTGGAGTTTGCTTTGTTTTCTGCCATGATTTTGAATTATTATGAGTGGAAAGTGTCCTAAAAGCACATGATTGTTTAACAAAAATAAGGTATATGTTGGGATGCATTTGTTGTGTTTCATACTTTTTCAGTTTGTCTCTGCAATCCAAAACCCAATACATTTTTTGGCTTCTTGATTGTTTTATTTTTTGTTTGCTAAGTGGTTTGGGCCCTGAGATGGCTGCATGCTTTGGCTCAAGAAAATATGACCCTAGGGCATAAAAGTAGTAAGTGTGACTTAAGAAAAGGAAAGGATTTATATTTGTTAAAGAAAAACTCTTTTCAGGATTTGTATTATTGTTATTTTAGGTTTTGTTATTTCATGGACTTTATATAAATGTCATCTTGATATGTGTACTAAATTGTATGCTTTTGGAGACAAATATAATATTGTGCTTGTTTGAGTTTGGCTTCTCAACATTGCCTCTATTTCCATTTTTTTGTTCAATCATGGATTTCATTTGTCCACTTCAAGAAGAAAATATGACAATGATATCTAAGCCCAAAATGGTAAAGAATAATTGTTTCTAGATGATTTCATGCCCCGCAATATCAACTTCAAAATATTTCCAATATTTAGTGGTAGTCCTTATGTATTTCTTCTCACTACAGTCATACACTTTTTCCCCCTATAGTTCTGAAAGTTGAGGAAAATTCAAGGGCCACATCATCATCATCATAATCTCTTCTTAAAATACCCCAACCATAGACTTCTTTAAAAATTTTTACAACCCTAATATTCTGATAAAATCTAGCAGCTTTTCTGGGCCCCCTTCCATTAAACCCTACTCCCATTCATAGAAGAACACATAAAAGGTTGTTTTTGGAAAGAAAGGGGGTTATCCTACTGTTTTATCTTTGTTTTTCCACACATAGAAGGTTTTTTTTGGAAATAAAGAGGGTTATCCTATCGCTTTATCTTTGTTTTCCCTTGCCTTATAAACTTGATTTTAGTATCTTGTAGTTCTGTTTATATAAATTGTTATAGGAAGGGTTCTAAATTTTGAACAATCAACATATGCATTCTAGCAACAATTGTAGTAGAAGAATCCCCAAAAAAAGTAAAAGAAGAGGGAAAACAAAACGAAATGAATTTCCATTGTTGGGATTTTATTCTATTGGTCTTATTTTGCTTTCTATATGGAGTTTCTTGTAGAACATTGCAATCTTATAGTTGTTCATTTAACTAATTTTGTAGAAATAATTATTATTCTTGTTGAAAATTGACAAGAATTAAAATGACATGTAGGCATGGTTGAGAAAAAAGGGTGGTGAAAATGAAACAGATCAACATCGAGAATATAATCATAACCTTTAGTTATGTATTGTCTTTAGTTGTCCTTTAACTTTACTTAATGAACTCTTTGGTTAAACTCTATTTTTTCTTGTTTATCCTTGCTTGGTGATGTGATGTTGTATCATCTTTTGGATGAGTATTGTTGATTGTCTCATATGACTGTGGTATCTCTGCCAATTATGAGAACATTTATATAATTTCTTCATGCAACTTCTTACACGTAATACATGAGCCCCATAGTGAATAAATGGTTTGATTTCTACTATGTACAATGTTGCATTTTATATGTTGAAGCTGCTACATGACTACCTATAGGGATTCCTATGGAGGTACAGGGCATGATGCAGAAGTTGAGATACTCCAAATTTTCATTCTTTGTGCAATAATTCATGCCTCTATGATATTCTATTTAAAATTTGAAGGATTGGATATGAAAATTTCAATTACTTGTAGCTTTACCTCAATCTTATAGCCTCCCTATAGAAGTAAACAAAATTTGCAAAATTTTCTTGTCGGTGAACACTTAGATGGAAATTTTTATTGAGTGGATAGGGCTTAATGAAAATTTATTAAAAATGAACAAGGATGAATATGGAATGGAAAGAAAATAGAATGAGGTGGAAGTGAAAATTAAAACTAGTAATGATCAAATAGCTATGGTAATGTATGGAATGGAATAGGTTTGCTACAAAGTAAAAATAAATTCTTTGATGTCCTTGCAATGATTTTTTTTTAAATTTATTTATATCCTTGTACTTTATACTAATGTGATTTATGCTTCTCTATTTCAAGTTTTTCCTATGGTAGGCTCTTCAATTACTTATAATTTCTTAACAGATAAATTAGAAACTATGCATGTCATTTGGAATTTGTGAACTATTGTGTACCGTTTACGTTAATATAATATGTTAAGTGCTAAAGAAATTGTAGTATTAATTAATTTATTTATTATGGAGTGTAGGTGTTGTTTTTTTGTGTATCTTGGTGTGCACTACGGATATTAGCCAAACTTTTGTACTTACAATTTTAACATATGTTTATTGGTTACATTTCAGGATCATTTTTATTCATTGTTGTATTTTACATATTGAATTAATTAATAATGAGAAGCACTCCCAATTAGTTTTCTAGACCCCATAGCTAGTAGGATTCGATCATGTAGCTCATTAGTCATAATTGCATCATGAATATTCATTTTTTTTACTTTTTGGCATGAAAATCAGTCACAACAAATTTACATGATTCACAAGGTGAGAAATCAATATTTGATGTAATTGCAGATTTTAGGTTTCATAATTATAGGTCATTTATAAGTTATAAATGACTTCAAAGTTTTACTTCTAATTGAGTATTCAACTAAATTTATTGAGTATCTTATACATAATTATTTTTCCTTCCGCCCACTTTTCATAACTTCCAGAACCATTAGGTAGGGACCTACATCTTCGATGCTAGTTTATTTGTTTAGTAAGATATTTTCCAAGAATTTACGAAGTTTTATAATTTATTGAAAGTTGTAGGATTTAAAATCTATAAAGTTTCAAGGTTTAAGTGTTTAAAGTCAGAATTTTTAAAGGGTGCTAGCTCAATGGAAGAGAACCTACTTTGCAAGAAGAAGGTTGGTGGTTCGATTCCATCGTGTCCTGATATTGATATGAAATGCGATGATTAGCTTTTGCTCACGAAGGCTCTTTTGACTATCACAAATAAGCTTATGGTAACATTTTTTTACCCTCACCAAAATATGAAATGGTGATGGTGAAATAATGCCACCATATATATGTATCAATAGTAACGGACATGAAAGGTCCATCAGCATAAATTGTTTTTGTTCATATGAAATGGTGATAGTCAATGAATGTCACCATATATATGCATTAATAGTGACGACCATGAAAATTCCATCACAAGAGATCATTTTTATTCATATGAAATGGTGACGATCAATATTTGTCATTATAATAATTATTCATGATGTACCTTGAATGTCACCACAACGCCTACACTTTTCATGATGCCACCTTTGGTGATGTTCACTTTTTGATGACAGAGGCTAAGATCTGTCACCATTGCTCATATGAAATGGTGAGGGTCACTCTCCATCATTATAAATCATTATTGGTGATGGACCTTGAATGTCACCACAACACCTATACTTTTGGCAACGCTACCTTTGGTGACGTTCAATTTTTGGTGACAAATACTCTTTTGACCATCACCAATGAGCTTAAGGTGAAATTTTTCAACCCTCACTAATGACCTTTTTTCTTGTAGTGCAAACACAACATTCAGGGAGATTTCTTTCCCATACTTCTCAGTTCGTCGGGAGGTATTTTGCAGTTCACCGTTATGTGGTAATCCTTTTTACCTGGACCATCTAGAGTAGTAATTTGATCTTTTTGACTCATTAAACTTAAAATATCATCCAAGCATTTGTCCTTTTGAGCTCATTTCCAATCGAAAGTGATAGAGTCATCTTTTCTTCTTTCTCTAATCTTAAAACATTAAAGAGCACCAATTTATTTATGTGTCTTTAAAAATTGTTGCCCATGATCTTATAACATCATGTTAGTCTCTTCAAGACCAAATCGTGAGTATTCCTTAAAGTACATTTTAAATCCTTTAAATTTACTCTCTTTTCCTGATACTTGATGAAAAGGAATCATAGCTGAACCATCTAGTTTACCTAGTTCCTCTTCCTCTCCTTCGTCTGAAAGATAGTCAAAGGAGCCATTTTCTGACTTACCACAATCACTTGAGGACCAAGGTATTCAACCCAGAATTTTTCTAAGCATTCAACCTTTTTCATCTTGTTTTCCACCTCCTTCAGATACTGGGTCAATGTCTAATACTGGCCAGGAATCCCCCAACAATCCTATCCAGACTCTTGAGAGTTCGCTGACTACTGAAAGTAAACTTGGACTAGTTGTATATCCTCTGAATCCTTTGTCCGAACCTGTTGATATATCACCGCAGCATCCATACAATCTGTATGATTAGCTGAGTATTCCTTTGGAATTATCCCCTCTAACATCTTTGGTCGTTTTTCGTCGCTTGTTTCCACCCATGGAGCCTAAAGGCGATGCTCTAGTCTCCTCTCTGAATCACTCGGAGGTTTCCACTCCACACACTATCGAAGAGGAAGAACATCACTTCTGAAGGTTTCCTTTACACTAGAAGAATTCCTATAAATATTTATAGGGATTTACCCCCTAATTATGTGACTTTAGCACAATTGGTCTCAGGGACACCTAGTGCCTCGTCACTTGATCATAACCCTATTTGGGTGTCTGGCACTATGCCTACCATAGGTTCATTCATTCAAAGCACGACTGCCCAATAGACGGTGATTTCGGTAGTTACTTCAGTCCCAATGCAACACACCATTTTGAACCCTCTTGTCTCAATCCTCTAAGTCACCCATTTGGTTCAATCGATGGGCTCGAGTCATGTTGATGTTAGTTCTTCGACCCCTCCAGTAAGTGGACAAGTTGTGCCAATGCCTAGGGGTAGAATTTGAATGTTTCTATGGTGTTAGGCACAACCAATGTGAGTAAATCACAACCTCACAAGGTTGGGGTTAACCAACCTTCTTCTGGTGCTCTTCAAAAACCTGCTAGTCCTACTAGATCAAGAAATGTCCAGTACCAACAAGTCCAAAATCCCATTGGTCCATCTGGGTCAGGAAATTTCCAGTATTAGTAGCCTTATGATGCTCAGGTTCAGTACCAAACTCCTTATGTTCCATATGGTTCCCAAATAATGGTCAATCTGCCCTACGTCCTGCAGCATGGATAGTATATTTAGTGTGGTCTGTCCTCCTTTCCTAGTGGTTATGGGCAAATACAGTTCGAAAATTTTCAAGGTCTCAATATGGGAATAGTTCAAGTACCCTTGCAGTAAGAAAGACAACCTCTGTAGCAACAAGGGAAACCTTTGTTGCAGCATGGGCCATCCATACAGTAGCAGGGTTATATGATGCCGTAACAAGGACAACTGCAACAACTATACAACCCTCGCAACAGTTGCAGCAAACCATGCAGCCACAAATGCAGTATGTTCAGCAAAATTCCCAACATATGTCTTTGCAAGGGCAACCTTTATAGCCGCAGGGACAACCTTTGTAGCTGCAAGGTCAGCCCTTGCAGCAGCAGGGCCAACCCAAGCAGCAACAACCCTCATATACATATTAATAGGGTCAAGCCTTTCAAGGACAACGTCAGGGTCAATTCCTGTAGTAACAGGCCCAAAATCCTAATGTCTATGGGAAATAAGTTTAGAATCCTTTTGTCCAAGGGCAACAGGTTCAAAATCCCCATGTCCTAGGGTAGCAAGTGCATAATCCTTATGTCCAAGGGCAATAGGTCCAAAATCCTGTTATTCAGGGGCAACAGGTTCAAAACCTGTATGTCCAAGGACAACACGTGCAATATCCATATGTCCAAGGTCAATAGGCTCAACAACCTTTTAACCCGTATGTTGCTTATCAACAACCTATAGCTGGACAGTTTCAAGTCTTTCAAGGTCAAAATCCTCCCTACAGGCAACGTAACCTACAGTGATGCCACAATCAAATGTCATATGGATAAAACCCTCCACTATGGGACCAAAACCTCACCAACAGGGATGGGCTCCTCCGATTGGACCCTCTTATCAACCTCCAATGCCTTTCAATACTCAATTTCATTTCTTGGCTACACTAGAGTTGCTAGATGTGTTTCGGCTTATGAATGATCCAATTCTTCATTCGCCATACGGGTCTCTGATTCCATCCAAGATCTCGAGCAATTGTCTAAAGTTCGATGGAAAATCAAAAGAATATCTCCAAGCCCATGTGATGACATATCACCTATGGTGCTATTCAAATTCTTACGTTGATTATTCTATTCATCTCTGTCTTTTCCAATGAACTCTTATAGGTGTCGTAGCCAAGTGTTACATCGAGCTCCCTTGAAGTACTTATCATGACATCAAATCTTTAGCCATGGCTTTCCTCACACATTTTCAGTTGCTGGTTGGCTATGAAACTGGCACCTATTTGCTGACATCGCTAAAGAAAAATACTGTGACACACATCTCTGATCACATCCATGAATGGAGATGTAGGCATCGCTTGATCATGTTCGATATTGTTGATCAGTTACTGACCGAATGGTTTACCAAGTCATTCGTCACTCTAATTGCTTGCGATATAGCTATGGGTGGCTGTGTTATAGAGGAGAAATCCATTGCTCGTGCCCAATACCTAGATCTTTTTTACTCCCAGTCTGGCACTTTGTATGAGTTATTACCCGATGCTCTGAGGCCATCATCTAATCCATTGACATCAAAGTCACAAGCTACACCTCCTATCGATCAAGTAATTGGCTCAATGTCTCAAGCCCCTGAAAAATATTCTTCCAAACAGAAGTTGGTCTCAAACACTACTTCCAATAGTCCCTCCCAAAATTCACCTGGCCCTGGAAATACCTCAGAGGTCCACACTGTCTAGTCCACCGCAATGGACAAATCCTTGAAAGGTAAGAAGAAAGGCAAAGGCAAGGGTAAATTTGATGCCCCGAAATAGGGTCCTCCCAAGTATTCTACTGGTGATGCTTCACAACGGAAGCCTAATTATCTGCGCCTCACTTTTGAGGAGGATCACTATACTAAGGATTGTCCCCAATGATCCACAGTTAATCGCTTGCTCAAAGGGACCCCAACTGTCTTGAAAGAGTCATTCCATCTCAACATATTCAAATGGTAGACTAGCCTCAATCATCTGCTTCCTCAGGTTCACAAGGGTTCATGATGAGTACGCCAATTAATGTGCCTACTAGATCAAAATATTATCAAACTCCTGCTTCGACAACTAGGAAAGAGAAAGAGGCCACCCCTTCTTCTTCTGCCCCGCCAAGTTCTGGTCCTCTTCATATAAAGAGATGATATAAAATGATGCACTAAAGGCTTCTTGTCAGCTTACGAGAACCTCTCCCACTCCAAAGATTATATATTTTCCCAAGATCTAGCTTATGCTTGACAATTTGTGGAATGCATAACTTGAAAATAAGTGCATGCTTTTGATTTTCCTTAACTGTTTATTTGCTTTAAGCTTATTTGCTTCAAAACGGATATGTAGCATATAATAGTGAAATAATGCAACAAATAAATTTCATACACATAGCAACAAGATGCAACAATTAAACAAACCATAAGACAATAGCTTAATATGGAGTTCACCTGGATATCTTGGGCTACGTCTCCTTGAGCTCTAATCAACTCAATTTGGCTATTTGGGATTATGGTAATATTTCTTTTACAAGTTCCACACTCAACTCCATTGGTTCAGAACTTAAAATATGGGTTTATAATACCATCTTATCCCGCTGGCTGTCCATACTCTGCAGACATATCTAGGCTTCTCTAGACTAGACTCCTTTAATCGGTGCTTTGAGCTATATTTAGCTCTAGCTTGCACCATCTCCCTCATAATTCTCTTATTATCTCTAGAACTCCTTCTTCTATCTTCAACACACATCAGACACTAGCAACAGCTGGATCATTCGATCTCTTTGCATCTCTCTCAGCTCTGGCTCTGGCTCCGGCTCTCGGCTCCGGCTCTGGCTCTAGCTCTGGCCCTGGATCTGGCTCTCAGCTCTGGCTCTGGCTCTTCGCTCTCTGTGAGCTTCTCTCGACCACTCCGTGAAGGGAAAACTATCTTCTCGGTGTTATCAGTAGTTCACTCAACCTCCAAGTGACCTCCAAGCGACCCTTGGTCAATTGTGCTCTCTGTGTTTTTGTAACACATAAGTTACAACCCTCCATCATTGAAGAACCCGACTGTTTCTTTACAAGAATCTGTTTACACATGGAAAGGAACTAGCGGGCATGGCCACTCTATCGTTTTTCCTTCCTCTGGCTGAAATAGCCAAATAACAGAAGTACACAGAAAAATGCATCATGGAGCATTTAATTGGATTTCAAATATATGAAATCGCATGTATAAACCCATCAGGTTCGCCATTCTATCGCAAATCGCAATCGCATAGGTGTATGGCCAAAAAAGCCCAATACATAGGAAATACGGGAAAATCTCGTAAATCTAGATTTCAAAAGTTATGAAATCACACTTATAAAATCTATTGGGTCTGGCTTTTATCAACATATCACAATCGCATAGGCGAGAGATCAAAGCCTCAATATACAAGAAATACAAAGAAAATTTGAATAAACCAGATTCAAAATATTATTCAATTGTGTTTATAAACCCATCGGGTCTGCCTTCAATTGGCATATCGCAAGTTGCATATCGCAATGTGCATTGGCCCTTTGTATCGGGGATCACTTCTCACCGATCACCGATCGCCGATCAAATCACGACTGTCCATTCTTTTTCTGATCTGACAATTGATATCACACATCGTATATCACTATCGCTACAGCCCGGGGGTTCTTTCCATATATCATGGAACACGATGATGCTGATCTGATCATCGCAATTGTAAGTCGCACGTTGCATGACCCTTAGCGCCATCTCCTCTGATCGCCAATTGCCGATGCCGATCATCGCATATCGCAATCGGCTCCGCCTAGGTCCCGATATCGTACTAAGGCCTACCTTCGATGCGACATGTTAAAGATCACTATCGGGGGAGTCCTTTTGCCTTTGGTCGAAGTCCTCCTTTTAACCCTTCCGATGTGATTTGTTCAATGAGCCTTTTAGGCCATTTTTATAAGAATTTGCCTCCTTTTCAAAGGAAACTGGGCAAACTTCTTTCTGCAATAACTCCATCATCCAAGTCCATTTTAGGCCATTCAAATTGCATGAGATTCAGATTGAAAGGATCTCTACAATGGGACTATTTTTAGAAGCATACTTTGACTTTAATGTTTTGGTAAAAAGTCATCTAGGATCATTTTCTGATCATGCCTTCCCACTAAAAAACTTTTGTTCTCTGAAAGTCTGATATACTGATATGAATAGTAAATGAGAGTACATCACCCTCTTCTTTCAGCCTCCATACACTTGCCTTGCATAGTGCCTCTAAACCAAAGCTTTTAAGCACTTTCCTTCCTTGATGTGCTGGTCCTCTTTGGAAGAACTATTTTCCTCATGTTAACATTGTCCTCCTTGATTTCATGCACAACTCCTGCTGAGAAGGTTATATAGGGTAGTTTGAACTTCTCTGCCTTGATCATTGCTCTAAGGTGGCTCAAACCAATGTGAAGTTACATCTACTTCACAAAATTTTCATTTGTACCTGTTTGAAATACTATCAACAACAAATGTTAAGGACAACAGGATTACAGACAACAATTGGATGGCCTAAAATCCTTCTTCAACAAAAGAAACAGATTTCACATCTTGTGAACACTTCCATGTCTTTACATCTACATACAAATGATTGACTAGACAACAAGCCAACAAAACATGCCATTAAAACAATTGACCCTTTAAGTCAACATGTAGAAAAAGATCTTTAGAATTCTTTTTCAAAGATGAAACACTTCATCATTATATCCATCTTGGAGACCAAATCAAGTTTTTCTCAAGTCAATGTTGCATTACATGCATGTTTACAACAAAGTAATCAACCTTTCAAGTTAATCACACATACATTTTTAAATACAAGGAAATCATTAGCATCCATGTGTTCATGCATATCATTCTTATGCATGCATTTCATCCTTCAAATTTCGCTTAAGTACACTATACTTCCGAAGCTGAAATGAACATAATGTTGCAACAATAAAGTGAGTCTCCTACTCAACATTTTCCATTCACCTTCTTGGTAAAAACCTGCAACTTGCATTCCATTAACAAATAAATTCAAATAGATGCAACTTGATATAATTCATTTTCAAAATACATGCAACCTTGATTGGATAAGAACTCTAACCATTTCTTACCAATCCATTTCAAAGGTCCTTCCTTTGTTTGCACATCAACATCAACATGTGGATCATCCTGAAACACATCAATCATGGAATCTTTCTTTCCATTCCTGCCATTCTCTCTTTCCACCCTCTTCAATTTTCATGGAAGTATTGTTGGATTTCGAGTCCAACACTTTTCAGCAATGTGTCCTTGCTTATGGCAGTAAGTGCAACACATGTGCATCCTCTTGAAAGTATGATTTGCCTTATCCAATGGACCTTTGGCTTTTTTTCTTCATTTCCTTCAAAAGTTTCCTGTATGTGGCCATTCTCTTCCAACATCTATAAGCATTATGGTTAACCAAACCACAAAAGGAACATGGAATTATTTTCCCATACTTATATGGAAATTTACCATGCTGAACATAATCAAAAGGAATATGATTATAACCATATTTATACCTTTCTCTTTCACCTTTATTACCTTCATGAGGAGGTGAAATGAATGAAGAAGTGGCACCCTTTGGAACACCATCAACCTCTTCAATGGTTTCAGAGTTTCCACAACTCTCTAGTTCAAGTGTATGTTGATATACACCTTTGTTTCTGCAAGGTATGCTTCAGACTATTGCATTCTCCAAGAAAACAATCTTCACACTATTGAGGTAGAAGACCTACAATGAAACTCCTTCTTTGAACTATTTCAATGGCCTTCATGGTAGCTTTGGAACATTCTCCATAAGACTGTCCATAGCCAAGACCCAAATACTTAGGCCTTTCCTCAACCATTATTGGCTCAACAATACTCTGTGCATATTTTCCCAAGCCTTTTTCTTCATAGCCTGTCGTGGAAATTAACTTGGAAACTATGCCTCTCGTATGTTTTTCAAAAGAACCAATATAAACATTCTTAGAGAAAATTGAAGACAAACTGGAATTATTTACCTCTTCTTCAAGCTGATACTTGACTAAGGCTTCCTTTTACACAAAGAGTTGTGTCTCCAACTCATGCATCCTTTCTAGGTTCATATTTGCAATATGAAGTTGTCCTTCGACTTCCTGAAATTTGTTAGAAAGCAATTGCTTCTCTTCCTTCATGGAATTTAACTGCTCTCGAAGTATTATGCTCTTCCTTCCATCCTCATACATTTATCTCACCATATCCATCATGATGAACAAGTCTTGCTTCATGTCTTCATCAAAGAATCTTGTGAAGAAAGAAGAATTTGAGGACCCACTTGTAGAAGTTTTCATTATAAGAATGAACAAAATAACTTCAAACAAGATTAACAAAGAGATTATTCAAGCAAACTTTCGCAACAAACCTCTTATGCTTCAAGGATTGTTTTGAGGTCTTTTTGGATAAGAAGAATTCCTTCAGCCCTTCTTCCTTCTTGTCCTCTCCTAGACTTAGTTGTCAATAGCTTTCCATTCACCTCTGCAAACTCAAACAACAGTCAGTTTACAAATAGTCAAACAGCAAAATCCTTGCTACTGTTTGAACACCTTTCAATTCAAACAACCATACAGATCGCTCTATCAATAAAAATTTTTCATCTAATATCACTTGTATCAGAATATAACCTTCTCTGGTATAACCAGTTCTAATATAACCTTCTTTTAAGGTGGGGTTAATCAACTTGAGGCTCTGATATAACCAACTTTGATATAACCGCTCTGATACCATCTAGTCTAAAATGGGGCACTAAAGGCTTCTTGCCAGCTTACAAGAACCTCTCCCACTCCAAAGCTTATATATATTCCCAAGATCTAACTTATGCTTTACAATTTGCGGAATAAGTAACTTGAAAATAGGTGTATGCTTTTGGTTGTCCTTAACTGTTTATTTGCTTTAAAACTGATATGTAGCATATAATAGTGAAACATTGCAACAAATAAACTTCATACACATAGCAAGAAGATGCAGGAAGTAAACAAACCATAAGACAATAGCTTAATATGGAGTTCACAGGGATATCTTGGGCTACGTCTCCTTGAGATCTAATCAACTCGATTATGCTCTTTGGGATTATGGTAATATTTATTTTACAAGTTCCACACTCAACTCCATTGGTTTATAACTGAACTTATGGGTTTATAATACCATCTTATCCTGCTGGTTGTCCACACATTGCAAACAGATCTAGGCTTCTCTGGACTAGACTTCTTCAATCAACGCTCTGAGCTATCTTGAGCTCTAGCTTGCACCAACTCCCTCAGAATTCTCTTACTATCTCTGGAACTCCTTCTTCTGTCTTCAGCACACATCAGACACCAGAAACAGCTAGATCATTTGGTCCCTTTTCTATTATCTTGGCTTTGGCTATTGCTCTAGCTCTCGGCTCTGTCTCCGGCTCTGGCTTTGGCTCTGGATTTGGCTCTGGGCTTTAGCTCTGGCTCTTGGCTCTCTGTGAGATTCTCTCGGCCACTCCCTGAAGGGGAAAATTGGCTTCTGCATGTTATCAATAGTTAGCTCAACCTCCAAGTGACCCTTGGTCAATTGTGCTCTCTATGTTTTTGTAACATATCGGTTACAGTCCTCCATCATTGAAGAACCCAACTGTTTCTTTATAAGAATCTGTTTACACATGGAAAGGAACTGGTAGGCATGGCCACCTAACCGTTTTGTCTTCCTCTCACCGAAATAGCCAAATAACAGAAATATACAGGAAAACGCATCATGGAGCATTTAATTGGCCTTCAAATATATGCAATCACATCTATAAAACCATCGGGTCCGCCATTCTATCGCAAATCACAATCGCATAGGTGTATGGCCAAAAAATTCCAATACACGCGAAATACACAAAAATCCTGTAAATCCAGATTTCTAAAGTTATGAAATCATGCTTATAAACTCTATCGAGTCCGCCTTTTATTGGCATATCGCAATCGCATAGGCGGGAGGTCAAAACCTCAATATACAGGAACTACAAAGAAAATACGAATAACCCAGATTACAAATATTGTTCAATTGTGTTTATAAACCCATCGGGTCTGCCTTCTATCAGCATATCGCAAGTCGCATATTGCAATGTGCATTAGCCCTTTGTATCAGGGATCACAGATCACTGATCGCCGATCAAATCAGGACCATCCATTCTTTTTCCAATCTGACGGTTGATATCGCACATCACATATCGCCATCGCTATGGCCTGGGGGTTCTTTCCATATACAATGGAATATGCCGACACCGATCCGTCGATCCGATCATCACAATCACAAGTCACACGTCGCATGGCCCTTAGCGCTATCTCCTCTGGTTGCTGATTGCCGACGCCAATCATCGCATATCACAATTGGCTCTGCCTGGGTCACGATATCGCACTAAGGCCTACCTCCAATGCGATATGTCGAAGATCACTATTGGGGGAGTCCTTCCACCTTTGGTCTAAGTCCTCCTTTTAACCCTTCCAATGTGATTTCTTCAATGATCTTTTTAGGCCATTTTTATAAGAATTTGCCTCCTTTTCAAAGGACAATGAGCAAACTTATGTCTGCAATAACTCCATCATCTAAAGTCCATTTTAGCCCATTCAAATTGCATTAGATTCATATTGAAAATATCTATGCAATGGGTCTATTTTTAGAAGCATCCTTTGACATTAATTTTTGGGTAAAATGTCATCTAGCATCATTTTCTGATCAAGCAACCTAACCCTGATTCTGTTATTTGTCCACCTTGTCGAGGTGTGCTAAGGAAGTGCTCGTATAATCCCAATGCTCGAGCTACTCAACATTATAATATTGTTGAGGATTTGGCTCAGGCGCCATCAGCTATCTTTGCCCTCAAGGTACTTCAAAGCTATCCATCCCAACGGAAGTCATTACTATTGGGTATTGAGGGTATTGATCCTACTGATTCTAATATGATATGTTTTGATCTAGAGAATCATGTTCCATGTTTGCCTCATCAGATTGCCTTTCTCATTCAGATAATCATTAATGAGAAAAACATTCAGAGCACCATCATTGATAAAGGTGCCTCTACCTGCATCATGTCAGTCGCTTGTTGGAAGGAAATTGGTCTCCTACTCTAAACCAATCCCCTAACACTTTGGAAGCATTCAACATGCATGATTTGCAATCATTCGGTGTCTTACACAAGATTGCCATTAGTTTTGGAGGGAAAGGCAATACATGTCGAGGTAGAGATTGTTCATGCTAATCTCAATTATAATATTCTACAAGGATGGATTTGGACCCACGCCATGCATGTTGTAGCCTCCTCCTTATTTCATGTGATTCGTTTTCCCCATCAAGGGAAGATAGTAACAGTTGACCAACTATCCTTCTTTGCCTCTTCCTCTTCATATGGAAATGTTCTATATGTCAAGCACACCGATGCTCTTTATGAGATTGTGGGGGATGGAATTTTTAAAGATTCTTCTTTGATGGGAATTTTTCCGCTCCCACCTCCTCATGTTGCCTCTATCAATATGATCTTGGTCAAATATGATCCTTGGGTCATACCTTCACCAGATATTATTGATACTTGGGGTGAGGTTATGCCACTTAGTCTCGCTGAAATCAATGATGTGGAAATTATTTAAGACTCAGGTTCCATATCCTATGATTTTCCTATTTCGAGGACATCTCTCGATACGCATTCTCAATTCATGTGGCTTGGTGCTTTAGAATCTCCTGATCCCTTAGCTGAGACTTTTATTTCTGACAAGAGTATCATGGAAGTAATGTCTCTGGAGGAACCACCTTGGAACATTACTCATCATGGTTCCCCGTTCCTGCCTAGCCCGACGGTCATGTCTGCTTGTCTCGAAGAGTTCTCTTCTGAGTTCCCTTCCCTACCGCTTCAAGTGCCAATCATGACTCATGAAGTATGGTAAGAGGGAAATTTAGGTAACATTACCCAAATGATGCCAATTGATATTTTTGTCAAGCCTAGTGTCATTGAAAATGTCCATATCAGGGTAACTTATTCTCCAAATGAGATCAAGCTCTATACTCATATGTTCCAAGAATTTCATGATGTGTTTGTGTGGCCATATGGGGAAATGTTTGGTATTGATCCTAGCATTGTCATGCATTAAATACCAACTTATCCTCATGCAAATCCCATTCACTAATGGCTCTGCCCAGTGCACCCTAGGAAAGAAACAACTATCAAGGGTGAAGTTGAAAAACTTCTCAAAGCTGGCTTTATTTATCTGATCCCTCTCACATATTAGGTGTCAAATATTGTACCGATGGCAAAGAAACAAGGCACAATCCATGTTTGTGTTGATTACCATGATCTCAATCGTGCCTATCCAAAGGATAACTATCCCACTCCCTTCATTGATCACATCATCGATGAATGTGCTAGGAGTGGATTTTTTTCCTTTATGTATGGTTTTTCTCGTTACAACCAGATGAACATTGCACCAACAGATCAAGAAAAGACAACTTTTATCTGTCCATGGGGTAATTTCGCGTACAAAATCTCCATTTTGTCCTAAAAAATGTAGGGGTTGCATTTTAGAGGGTGATGTCCTATGCATTTCACGACATTCAAAACATCGTTCAGCCTTACTTGGATGACCTTCCTACTCATTCTAGTAAGTGCCATGATGACCCTAATCATCTTCAACAGATTTTTCTTCATTATAGGCACTCCAACATTCGATTGAATCCACATAAATGGGTTTTCAGCGTCAAATCTGGACAACTCCTCAACTTTATTGTCTCTAAGGAAGGCATTCGCCTTGATCCACTTAAAGTAGAGGCCATTATTAATTTACCCCCTCCATCTTCATTGCACCAACTGCAGATCCTGTGGGGAAAAGAAAATTTCCTTCATCGTTTCATACCCAATTATGCTGAGCTAGCTTTAGGGTTTACCCGGTTGCTCAAGCAAGGAATGCCCTTTGTTTGCGATGAGATTTCCCATAAGTATTTTGATGACCTTAAGGCTGTCCTCATAAATGCTCCTTTGTTGCATCCCCCAGATTATCATCGAAATTACTTCCTTTATCTAGTTATAGATTGTAATACCATCTCTATGGTGATGGTACAAGATGATGATGAAGGAAAAAAAATCGTTTTTTACTACCTCAGTCACAATATCCTTGACACCAAAACGCATTATGCTCATGTTGAGAAGTTGGCTCTGGCTCCCATACACGATGTTCAACACTTTCGACACTACATTCTCTTACATTATACCACTGTGATTTTTGAATAAAATCCCATGACCTACATCCTGACTCGTTAGTTGTTGTGGGGTAAGTATTCTAAATGGATTGACATCCTTCAATAATTCGATTTGGTGTTTACTACGGCCAAATCTAAGAAATCACTAGTTTTTGCTAAGTTGATTTGCTCGCTTCCTTCTACGTCTCTCCCCACTCGTGCCGATGAGCAGCTCCCAAATGAGGCTCTTTTCCTGATTAGCACCCTCGACCTGTGGTACGATGATATCATCATGTATATCTAGACGTCCATGTTTTGGTCTGTGTTGACTAAGGATGATCACTGACGCATGCGGCATCAATCTAAACCCTACTGAATTATTGGAGATACTTTATACCGTGTCAGTGTTGATTAAGTTCTTCAGTGATGTCTCACTCTCGAGGAGGCTGAGAGAGTTCTCAATGTGTGCCATTCTTGGGCATGTGGTGGTCATATGTCTAGATATGCTACTACTCAAAAAATCCTCCACGCTAGTTGGTTATGGCCATCCATCTTTAAGGATTGCATCCTTGTCATTCGCAAGTGTCATCAATGCCAAATTTACGAGTGAAAGATGTGTGCCCTACCCGCTCACCTACACCTCGTCATTATTGTTGGTCCTTTTTCCAAATGGGGCATTGAATATATGACATGTAACCCTCGTTCGGCCAAGAAGCATGGTTATATTATCGTTTTTGTGGATTATTTCACCAAATGGTCTGAAGCGATGCCTGAATACTCTAGAGAGGGTAAAACAGAAGCTCAATTTCTATTTAATCACATTATTTTCAAGTTAGGCATCCCTCAAGCTATTGTCACTGACCATGGCTCCTATTTCTGAGATTACATGATGTCTGCGCTGACATCTACATTGGGTTTGCACCATGATGGATCAACCCCATATTATCCTCAGGCCAATGGCCAATTTGAAGTTTTGAACACGGTCTTAGTTAAAATGCTTCAGCATACTATCGAGATGCATAAGTCAAATTGGTATATAATCCTCTTTTAAGCTCTATGGGCTTACCGAACATCGACCAAGGACAGAACTAGTTTCACACCATTCTAGCTAGTATATGGTCTGGAAGCAACATTAGTGATTGAGTGCGAAATCCCTTCACTCAAGCTTGCTCTCGAACTTCTCCCCAAAACCTCACCTCAAGAATAAGACCTCTTTTATTTAGAATAGCTAGATGAGACTCGTCATCTTGTTGCTTTGGTCATAGAACCACAAAAGAAGTAAGTCAAGTCCCATTTCGACCAATTGGTATCCTGTCATGCATTTTCTGAAGGATATTTGGTTTTGTTATACGATCAGGCTAATGATACGTTGGGGGTAGGCAAGTTCAAACCTTTGTGGCATGGGCCCTACATAGTTAAATGTGTGTTACGAAAAAGGTGCCTACGAGCTAATTGATTATGAAGGCAATCCTTTAGAAAAGCCCTGAGATGGGCTTTATCTTAAAAAGTATTATGATTAGATTATATTGCATGGTCACTTATGTACATTAGTGTGTCATTCATTTTTATGCAATGTGGTTTGGTCTATTGGTTTTCAAGCATTTTTCATGCTCACTATGTTTTTACCTTCTTTGCATATGTTTGTGACTCCTCACATTGGTTTTGTTGATGGTGCTTGTCATAGTACCTGAAATTTATCCTCCATGGCATGGGCCATTTATGACCCCCATGGTGAGTTGATTGATCTTCAAGGTATTTGTTTAGGTCAAACAACGAATAACATTTATGAGTACAACATAGTTATTGAATTGTTTTCGGAAGCCATCGCTCTTGACATTTGGAATTGTTTATCAACCTAGATTCACAGCTTCTCATCCTTCAACTCAACAGGCAATATTCCTTCAGAAATGCTCAGATATTGAGAATGTATCTATGTATTCATCTATAGGAGAGAAATTTTGATTACATTACATATCATCATAT
>APFE031270258.1:40571-104682 GCA_000404065.3 Pinus taeda | reverse complement strand
GATACATCCAAAACCCAAAAAAATAAATAATATGCGTGTCGAGAATAAATTGGTGGTTCGCAAGCCTTAAAAATATGGAATGCTAGACCTATGCACTAAACATTATGATGCTCATGATAGCATGTAACTACTCAGACTACGTGAGTCAGTAGTTGGCAGATCTAAACTGACACCCCCACTGTATGCCTCTGTTACTGGCATGGTACATCACCCATCTGGGCATACTATGGGATCCCATCGGTAAAACCCTCAAGATTTTGCATAATCTCCTCCTTTTTGTCTCTCCCCTTCTGATAAGGAGTGACATCAAACTACCGAGCGACACGTCTGGCAATCGGGGACATCCTGGCAGGGAATTATAGTCCAACATTTGCATTCATAAAACGAAGTTTCATGAATGCATATATTTCAAAAATAGTAAAAACATCAAAAACTCAAAAAATTGTTTGTTTTTACCTCCATCATCAAAATCCTCTCCTTTTAGGAGCAGCATATCTGGATCTCTGTAGAAGTCAGTACCATTATAAGGCCAATCCTCCACTATGATTAGTTGCCGTCATAGCCATGAGAAGAAGGAAGGCTTGTAGGACATCTGTTGGCCCCCCATAACCCTGGGCATCAACTCGCTCCAATGGACCATCCGTGGGTCTCATGGCATTGGCAGATCCGTGGGTCAGCTGGTATTAGAACAACGGAACCCACTCCAAAAAGAAGGTCACTAGCAGAGACTTAAAGAAAATTTTCTTCAGCTTTCCCGCCTTAGCTTCTGATAGTTGGTGCTTCATGTTGACTTTCATAGATTCCACCCAGTTAAAAATAGTGGGAATTGTGCACTCGATAACGTACATGAACTTTGATTTTATAGTCTCATGTGGTGCTTGGGACCCAACCACTCTGTTGATGGTCAACAATAACGCTCTCAATACAAGATACCAAACAGTTGCGATCTCGATCTTTCCTATTACAAAGAATTTTTTCATTGTCCTTGTACTCCCCATTCCATGATCCTAGAGGACCTCTATAGTGAACCCTACATGCTTTCCCTTCATGAAGAAACTCCCATTATGTCCCACTTCATGAGAAGAAAAATTCCATTTTGCATCATTTCCCAAAAATATGTTGTTTTCCCCAATTCACAAGACCAATGCTAATGGCCAGTGTCCTCCTCGTGTCAATAGGCAGGGATTAAAATTGTCCCTAGCACCAACTAGAGTGACTAACGCTTGTTCTAGTCGCGTCGTTCCTCTTTTGGAAAGTTTTTCAAATCAGGAGCCAAAGCGTCGTAACGAAAGTTTGGTAAATGATTGAGCTGGATGGAGTCGAGGACGTCTGTTTGGCCTCCTTTCCCCTATTAGGATGGAACTACCT
This sequence comes from Pinus taeda, assembly GCA_000404065.3. Classification (NCBI taxonomy): domain Eukaryota; kingdom Viridiplantae; phylum Streptophyta; class Pinopsida; order Pinales; family Pinaceae; genus Pinus; species Pinus taeda. Next base: position 103,314 of record APFE031270258.1, on the reverse strand, counting down.
CAACAGATAAGTCCTTCTTCCATGAGAAGAGTAAAAATATCCCATCTATTCAAGCTATATAAACCTCCACTTTTCCCAAGCACAAGCTAGTGTTACTGTTGGTGTGTTAGTACTAATTAAGTTTGGAGTAATCAACAAGTTATTCATAGTTATAGCTCTCTAGTTGTGTGTGAGAGAAAAGTGTGAATTTGGTTTAGTGTGAAGACTAAAGGGAAGAGTCTTAAAACTATCATTGTTGAGGCCATCATGGAATGCTAATGGAAATGTGTGGGAAATCGTATTTGTCAGAGGAGAACAACAACGTCAAGACAACGATTGTAATCTCTTCTTGATTTAATATATATGAAACTATCAATTGATGTCCTACATAATGTGTCACCTCACAAGTTTATGGCTTAATGCTTCTTGACTTGTTAAGTAGGTTTAATTACAATTTATCTCTTATCATGGTTGTTGTTTGCTATTGTTTACTTGTTTCAAGTGTTCGAAGAAGGAAATGGCAGATAGCTGGAGTGAGCAAGCAAGGTCATCACCAAACGAGGTAAGCGTACTGAGGCAGGCCCTCTTAATTGGGTCTAACCTAAGGAAATATTCCATAGAATGTCTTGCTTGTGTCTAGACCCACTATCGGGCTAGAGGAATTGTTTGTGTCCGTACGTAGAATTTTACTTCACCACAAATTGGCGACTCTGCTAGGGACCCAATCCTTTTGTTTTTTTGCATGGAATTTCATGGTTTTGTATGAAATTTTCTAGTTTTTCCATTTCCATTTAGTCTTTTTTGCTTTGCTTTATTTACTACTCTGGGTCTGAAACTCACAGTAGCAAGTCTAGTGTCAACTTTTGAAATTTTTTATATTTTTCTTTGCATCCTCGCCCAATGCGCTTATTTTGCTAATAGTCATGTTGATCAGCACGATATGCTGAGGCACAGTCGCGCCGACCCCCTTCTAGCACTTGTTGTCAATTAGGTAGTTGCATCAATTCCTGTAATTGAAGATTAGGGTTCACCTAAGGTCTTGTCCAGTGTGTCTTGCTCTCTTTATTTCTTCCTTTTAAGATGTTTAGATAGTCTTCTCCCTGACTGGAAAGCTTCTTTTCATTTGGTTTATTTTCTTGTTGATTTGCCTTCTTTTCACTTGATTTCTTGGGTCATTAGATGGTTTGTGGCCCTAGGGCATCTAGGTTGTTATCCATTTAGTTGATTGTGAATTCATGAGTCAAGTTGTTCATGCATTTACTCACATTTTTTCTATGGTCCTTCTATGGCTTTGATGTCCATTACACAAGTTTGAAAAGTTTCATTTGCTTGTCTAAATGTATCTTTTCTGGCATAGATCACATTGATTGTCTTGTTTATGGTAAAGTGGTCGCGTCACTAGGTTGAAAGAGATTCTCTTTTCGTGTTTTTCATTTCCTTGGGAATAGATTGTCTTGAAACTTTTTGATTGGAGTTTTTTTATCAGAAATTCATTTCTTCATTTCATGAAAAGTATAAAATTGTAGCTTGCTGCATCAATATGCTATGGTAGTTAGCATCATTGAAGACTAGGATTTTCTTTGCATTTGAAAAGAAAAGAATTCTCTTTACTTCCGAAAGGACTTTTTGGAGTGTACTTACTATGAAATTAGGAATGGGAATGAATTTTTCATTAGTTTATTTTTTCAAAAAGTGGAGTGAAATATCATTTTCTTTTGATTGCTTGATTGTTTGCATTTGATTGTGTTTTCTACCCTCTCTACTGTAGACAATTCATTGAATTGAAAGGGTCTTGTCTCATTTAGTTGCATTTAGGGATTTTTGAGTCACATTTCTAAGACCTGAAAAGCGAGACATAATTCAAGATAAACTTTAAAATGAACCCAATAAACCTAAGGTGAATTTGAAACCTAACAATCATATCAAGAAGGTCTAGACTAGAGACGTGTTCCGATGTCTTTAAACCTAGTAGCTGCCGTTAGCTTCGGCACTAGAAAATGCTACTATGGACTTGTGCTCCTTGTATTGTCGAGTATATAAAGGGAGACCCCTCTAGGCTGCAATCCTTTATCCATAGGAATTTGAGTCTTCTACTTTGCAAAGGTGATACACCGAACATAGCATTCGGGGAGATTGCTTGCCCGTACTTCTCAGTTTGCCAGGAGGTATTCTGCAGTTCACAGTTGCATGGTAGTCCTTTTTACTTGGATCATTCAGAGTATTCATTGGATATTTTTGACTCATTAAACTTAAAATATCATTTGAGCGCTTGTCCTTTCGAGCTCATTTCCAATCAAAAGTGATAGAGTCATCTTTGCTTCTTTCTCCACTCTTAAAACATGAATGATTTCCAATTTATTTATGCATCTTAAAAAAATTGTCAGTCATGATCTTATAACATCTTGGTAGTATTTTCTAGACCAAACCATGATTTTTCTTGAAATTACATTTTAAAGCCTTGAAATTTATCTCTCTTTTCTTGTTACTAAGACAAGGTCATTGTGGCTGAACCATCTGGTTCACCTAGTTCCTCTTCCTCTCCTCCATCTGAAAGATTTTGTAAGGAGCCTTTTCCTTAATTACCAGAATCACTCGAGGACCAAGGTTTTGAGGCCAAAATCATTATGAGCATTCAAAATTTGTCATATTGTCCTCCACCTACTTCAGATATTGGGTCACCTACTGAGATTGGCCCAGAATCTCCGGACAATCCCGTCCAAACTCCTGAGAGTTCGCCGACTACTGACGATCAGCTTGGATTGGTTATATATCATCTGAAGACTTTGTTCAACCTTATTGTGATATCACCATAGTGTCTGTACAGTCTGTACGATCATTCGGGTGTTCCTTTGGAATTATCCCATAGTACATCTTCGCTCATTCGTCATCGTTTGTTCCCAACTATGGAACCTGAAGGCAAAGCTCCAATTACCTCTCCAGATCAATTGAAAGTTTCTACTCCAGACATTGTCGAAGAGGAAGAACATCAATTTCCTCATGAAGGTTTCCCCTACATGGGGAGCATTCTCATCAGTATGTATCAAGATTTTCCACCTAATTATGTGAGTTTAGCATAGTTGGTCTCATGTACACCTAGTGCCTCATCACTTTATCACAACCCTGTTTGGGCATATGGTACCATGCCTACTACAGGTCCGTTCATTCAGAACCCGACCTCCCAATAGGTGATTCTTTCTACCGTTACCTCAGTCTCATTGTAACCCAGCATTCTGAACCCTCTTGTCTCGTCCATCCATGTCACCTGTTTGGTTCAACATATGGTCTCGAGGCATGTTGTTTTGAGCTCATCAACCTCTACAGTAAGTGGACCAACTGTGCCACTACATGGGGGTCAGAATCTAAGTGTTCCTATGAAGTCAGGCACAACCAATGTGAGTAGCTCACAGGCTCACATGGTTTGGATGAACCAACCTTCTTCTGGTGTTATCCAAAACCCTGCTGGTCCTGCTAAATCAAGCGATGTCTAGTACCAACAGGTCCAAAATATTCCTGGTCCATCTAGGTCAAGAAATTTCTAGTATTAGCAGCCTTATGAGGCTCAAGTTCAGTACCAAGCTCTTTATGTTCCATATGGTTATCAAGGAATAGTCAATCCTCCTTACATCTTTTAGCCTGGACAGTATGTTCAACCTGGTCCATCCACTTTTCTAGGTGGCTATGGCCAGATATAGTTTAGAAATTTTCTGGGAACTGTTCAACTACCCTTGCAACAACAAGGACAACCTATGATACCACAAGGGAAACCTTCGTTGCACCAAGGGTCGTCTGTGCAGTAGCAGGGGAAGATCATACCACAGCAAGGAAAACTGCAACAACCTCAGGGATAACCCTCACAACAATCGTAGCAAGCCATGCAATAGCAGATGCAGTATTCTCTGCAAACCTCCCAGCCTATGTCTTCACAAGGCCAACCTCTACAGACGTAGGGACAACCTTTTCAGCTGCAAGGTCAATCCTTACAGCAACAGAGCCAACCCAGGAAACAACAACCCTTATATACATATCAACAAGGTCAACCCTTGCAGGGACAAGGTCAGGGTCAATTCCTCGAGCGATAGACCCAAAATCCATGTGTCCAAGGACAACAAGTGTAGAATCCTTATGTCCAAGTACAACAGGTCCAAAATCCTCTTGTTGAGGGGTAGCAGGTTCAAAACCTGTATGTTTAGGTGAAATAGGTACAATATCCATATGTCCAAGGTTAACAGGCTCAAGAGCGTTTTAACCCGTATGTTACTTATCAACAACCTATGGCTGGATAGTTCCAAGGTTTTCAAGGTAAAAATCATCCCTACATCCAAGGTAACGTACAGTGGGGGAAAACCAAATGCCATATGGCCAAAACCCTCCATTATGGGGACAAAATCCTTACCAGGAGGGATGGTCAGTATGTTCAGCCTGGTCCATCCACTTTTTCAGGTGGCTATGGCCAGATACAGTTTGGAAATTTTCTGGGAACTTTTCAAGTACCCTTGCAACAACAAGGAGAGCCTTTGAAGCCACAAGGGAAACCTTTGTTGCACCAAGGGTCATCCGCACAATAGTAGGGGAAGATGATACCACAGCAAGGACAGCTGCAACAACCCCAAGTGCAACCCTCACAACAATTGTAGCAAGCCTTGCAGCAAGCCATGCAGCAGCAGATGCAGTATGCTCCCCAAAACTCACAGCCTATGTCTTCATAGGGCCAACCTCTAGAATTGTAGGGATAGCCTTGCAGCCGCAAGGTCAATCGTTGCAGCAACAAAGCCAACCCGGGCAATAGAAACTCTTATATACATATCAACAGGGTCAACCGTTTAGGGACATTGTCAGGGTCAAGCCCTGGAGTAGCACATCCAAAATCCCTATGTCCAAGGACAACAAGTGTAGACTCCTTATGTCCAAGGTTAGCAGGTCCAAAATCCTCTTGTTCAGGCGTAGTAGGTTCAAAACATGTATGTTCAAGGACATTAGGTGTAATATCCATATGTCGAAGGTCAACAGGATCAACAACCTTTTAACCCATATGTTTCTTATCAGCAACCTATGGCCAGACAGTTCCCAGGTGTTCAAGGTAAAAATCCTCCCTACGTCGAAGGTAACCTATAGTGGGGGAAAAACCAAATTCCATATGGCCAAAACCCTCCACTATGGGTACAAAATCCTTACTAGCAAGGATGGGCTCCTCTGGTTGGACCTGCTTATCAACCTCCAATGCCTTTCAATACTCAATTACCATTCTTGGCCAGACTAGAGTTGCCAGATGTGTCTTGAATCATGAATGATCCAATTCTTCATTCACCCTACTGGCCTCCAGTTCCATCCAAGATCCCAAGAAATTTTCCTAAGTTCGATGGGAAAGCAAAAGAAGATCCTCAAGCCCATGTGATGACATATCACCTTTGTTGCTCTTCTAATTCCTATGTTTATGATTCTATTCATCTCCATCTTTACCGAAGAACCCTTACAGGTGTTGTAGCTAAGTGGTACATCGAGCTCCCTTGAAGTACTTACCATGACTTCAACTCTTTAGCCATGTCTTTCCTCACACATTTCTAGTTTCCGGTTCACTATGAAACTAGCACCTATTTCCTCACATCACTTAAGAAAGATATTGCGACACATATCTCTGATCATATCCGTGATTGGAGACGTAGATGTTGCCTGATCCAATTCAAGATTGCTGATTAGTTGATCACCGAATGGTTTACCAAGTCATTCGTTGCTCCAATTGCTCACAATATAGATATGAGTGGATGTGTTACCGAAGAACAAGCCATTTCTTGTGCCCAGTACTTGGACCTTTTTTATTCTCAGTCTGGCACTTTTTATGAGTTATTACCCAATGCTCCATGGCCATAATATGACCCAACGACATCAAATTCATAGGCCACACCTCTTGTTGATGGAGTAATTTGTTTATTGTCCCAGACCACTACAAAACCTTATTCTAAATAGAAGTCAGTCCGGAAAACTGCTTCAAAGAGTTCCTAAAAAAATCCACCTGGCCCTAGTAAAACATCATAGGTCCATGTTTTCTAGTCTACCACAGTGAACAAATCCTTGGAAGGTAAGAAGAAAAGAAGGGGAAAGGGTAAATTTGATGGCCCAAAATAGGGTCCTCCTAAGTCATCTGCTTGTGATTCTTCATAATGGAAGCCTAAGTATCTATGCATCATTTGCAAGGAGGATCACTATACTAAGGATTGTCCCTAATGGTTTGAAATTAGTCATTTGTTCAAATGGACCCCAACTATCCTAAAAGAGTCATTTTTGTCTCAGCAGACTCAAATGGTAGACCAACCTCAATCATTTGCTTCCTCAGGATCTAAAGTGTTCATGATGAGTACGCCTATTAATGTGGATACTAGATCAAAAGATTACCAAAATCCTACTCCAACAGTTAGGAAAGAGAAAGAGGCCACCCCTCCTTCTACCCTGGGTTTTGGCCCTCTTCATATCGAGCACCCTAACCCTGATTTCGCCATTCGACCACCTTCTCGAGGTGTGCTAAGGAAGTCCTCATACAATCCCAATGCTCGAGTCGCTCAGCACTATAATATTGTTGAATATTTGGCTCAGGTGCCATCAGCTATGTCCGCTCTCGAGGTATTCCAAAGTTGTCTATCTCAGCGAAAATCCTTGTTTTCAGCTACTGGGGGTATTAATCCTACTGATTCCAATATGTTTTGATCTAGAAAAACAAGTTGCACACCTGCCTCACTAGATTCAATTTCTCATTCAGGTAATCATCAATGAGAAAACCATTCATAGGATCGTCATCGATGAAGGTGCTTTGACTTACATCATGTCAATTTCTTGCTAGAAGGAAATTGGTTCTCCTAGTTTTAACCAATCCCCTAACACTTTGGAAGCTTTCGACGAGCATGATTCACAAGCCTTCGATGTCTTACCCAACCTTGCCATTACTTTGGAGGGTAAAATGGTACATGTCAAGGTGGATATTATTGATGCTAATATCAATTATAATATTTTACTCAGGCGAAGTTGGACCCATGCCATGCATGTTGTAGCCTCCTCCATGTTCTGCGTGATTTGTTTTCCCCATTAAGGGAGGATCATCATAGTCGACCAACTGTCTTTCTTTGTCTCTTCCTCCTCGGATGTAAATATTTCATATGTCAAGCACACTGGTGCTCCTTATGAAAGTGTGGGGGTAGTACTTTTTAAAGATTCTTCCTTAATGGGAATTCTTTCCACTCCCACCTCCTCATGTTTCCTTTGTCAACATGATCTCGATCAAATCTAATCCTTGGGTCATACCTTCACTAGATCTTGTTAATTCCTAGGGCGAGGCTATGCCACTTAGTCCTGCCGAAATCGATTACGTGGAAATTGTTTCAACCTCAAGTTCTGTATCCTATGATTTTCCTATTTCGAGGACTTCCCTCGATATGTATTCTCAATCCCCATGGCTTGGTGCTTCAAAATCTCCTGATCCCTTATTTGAGACTTTTCTTGCTGATGAGAGTCTCATGGAAGTAATGTCTCTGGAGGAACCACCATGGCAAGATACTCATCATTGTTCCTTGTTCTTGTCTAGCCTGATGGTTATATCTATGTGTCTTGAGTAGTTCTCTTCTCCACCACCTATTGATATGTCAGTTTCACCTACGATTGTCAAGATCTTTCAATTGTGGGCACATTTATCCCTTCATGGATTCATTTTTTTTTCTCTCTCTCCGAGTTTTTTCCAACTTCCCATTATTACAATGTGGTTTTCATCTGACTCATAACCCTCCCTCACCCATGGGGCATGGGGACAATGCCTTATATGAGTTCTACTCTATTATTTGGCCAAGTCGATGCTTACTCATCATGTCAATGGTAAAACTCCAACGTTCATATGTGTTGATTGATTAACCAAGCCCGCACATCGCCTCGCTCAAAAAGTACTATGCTTAGATCATCTTGCATGGTTACTTGTGTACATTAGTGTGTCATTCATTTTTATGCAGTGTGGTTTGGTGTGTTAGCTTTCAAACAACTTTCATATTTACTATGTTTTTCCCTGCTTTGCAGATGTTTGTAACTCCTCACATCGGTTTCACTGATGGTTCATGTCATAGTACCTAGAATCTATCCTCTGAAGCATGGGCCATTTATGACCCTCATGGTGAGTTGATTGATCTTCAAGGTATTTATTTAGGTTGCAAAACTAATAACATTTTCAAATACATCGTAGTCATCAAATTTTTGTTAGGAGCCATTGCTCTTAACATTCGGCAAATGGTTGTCAACCTGGATTCACAGCTTGTTTCCTTCAACTAAATAGGAAATATTCTGTCAGAAACCCTTAGATATTGAGAATGTATATACGTATTTATCTACTGGAAAGAAATTTTGATTATATTACATATCGTCATATTCCTAGACACATGAATATATTGACAGATGCATTAGCTAATTATGTGTTGGATAGACATTTACGAAACATGTGAAAAGCCAAAACAAATCATTTGCACCATAGTAAGCAAGAAAATACAACATATATATATATATATATATATATATATATATATATATATATATAATATATATATATATAGATAATGTTTGATACATCCAAACACCAAAAAACTAATATGTGTGTTCAAATAACATCGGCGGCTTGCAGGCCTCATATATCCGTGACACACATGCCTCAAAAATGTAAATGCTAGACCTAGGAACTAATTAGCATGGTGATTGTTGTAACATGAAGCTTCTCGTGCTACACAAGTCAGTAATTGGAAAATCTGATTCAATACCCCCACTGTATGCCCCTGGTACTAGCGTGGGATGTCTCCCACCCGACCATACTCTGGGATACCATGAGTCAACCCCTCAAAGTTCCTCGCGATCTATTCCTCGTTGTCACGCTCCTCCTGATAAGGAGTGACATCAAACTGGCAAGCAACACGCCTAGCTATCAGGAACATCCCGGCAGGACGCTCTGGTCCAACATCTGCATTGATAAAACAAAATGTTATAAACACATATATATAAAAAACAATTGAGAAATCAAAAAATTAAAAATTGACTTTTTACCTTCATCATTGAAATCCTCCCCATCTGGAATTGGCATATCCGGATCTCCACGGAAGTCAGTATTGTTGTACAACCAATCCTCCACTACGATCAATTGTCATTGTAGCCATGAGAAGGAGGCAAGCCGGTAGGACATATCATGGCCTCCAGGGATATTAGGCAGAGAACAACTCCAATAGACCATCATTGGGTCTCGTGGCATTGACAGATCTACATCAGTCAGCTAGTACTGGAACAACAGAACTCACTCCAAGAAGAAAGTCACTAGTACAGATCTGAAGCAAAATTGCTTCAGATTCCCCACCTTAGCTTTTGATAGATGGTGTTTCATGTTGATCTTCATGGATTCCACCCAATTGAAGATCTTCGGTGTTGTGTAGTTGATAGCATATAGAAATTTCAACTTGTTAGTCTCGTGCTCTGCTTGGGACCCAGACACTCTATTAATAGTCAATAGTAGCACTCAGTGTAAGATCTCACACAGTGGAAATCTCAATCTTTTTGCTCTTGGATTTAAGGGCTTCTAGGCAATGTTCAACAAGTAGCATGGATATGATTTTCCCAATTGGTCATGACCCATATAGGTTGACTGGTTCCCCTCTCCGAGACAGTCCTATGATGAAATAGATGTCTGAAGTTCCCAACTCCAACTCCTAGTCACCAATGATAAATATTTCATGATTTATGTCCCAGAGAATAATTAGGTATCAGAGTAGCTCAGGTTGATCCTACATCCCTGGTGTGAGAAAGAACTTTAGGAGCCCATAGTTCCTCAAGGCATCCAAGCAGTTTGGATCATTCATTTCCTGGGTGTCCACATCTTCGTGCTCACATTCTTTCGAGTCTACCATTTTCGACGATTATTTCCCACAAAAGCCATGTATTCAAGTCAATAGTCATTTTTGGCTAGTAAAATTTGGACTCAAATAGTGGATTTGAGAGAAAAATGGTTTTTTCTTTGTTCACGGTGTTGACGCGGTTGGGCATTTTAGCAACCCTTGGTTGGCACGATTTCATGCCGAAAATCGCATAGATCGAGGGAGAACTTTTTTTCCATATCCACCCTTAGAAATACAAAAAATGGATAAAAATAGGAATAAACAGTATGGAAATGGCACTTAGGGACTTGGCTCTAACCTGCAATTGGTAGCTCCATGAATGACCTCTCGGATCTCCTGCAATCTACTCCAGAAAAATTAGGGAAAAAGTGGGTGAAAAGTTTTTTACAGCAAGGTAAAATGGTAAATGGTAAAAAATATTTACTTTTCCCTCCTCTTATTATGTTTTTCATCAAATATTAGGGGTTTTAAGTATTTTTGACCTATTTTTCCTCAAGAATTGGATAATGCACTTTACCTATTATGTGCAGCGATAGGTGATGGATGTTTGATGATGGTGTTGAGTCACGTTTAAGCTCTTTTCTCAACTCGTAAAACTCAAATGAAAAGATTGTAGAGTATTTTTCCCTTTTGACTCGTAAAAGAGAATAAAATGGGGGTCCACTTTCAAGCTCTTTTTTGACACTTTAAACATGAAAATATTGCTTATCTCTTGTCATTTTGAACTCATTAACGGATGCAAAACATTGTATGACCAGTATACATTTACCCCATTTTTGGGTTGTGATGCACTATTTACTAAAATGGTCAAGCGGTTCTCCCAAGTATTATTTTCTACCTTTTCAGGCTTGAGAGACACAAATGTACGAAAAGGGAACATGTGGAGTTTTATTTTCCATGTCTTCTTCAAAATATCTAAACATGAAAAATATACCAAGTTGCACCTTTTTCAGAATCGTTAAAATATTAAATGACATCGGATTCATCACCATGACAAACATGAGCTTCTCCTTCCTAAGTCTCGTTAGACTTACTTGGTTGGATTCTTCCAAAGGATGAAATTACAATGCAAGCATATGTTATCCCCTTCAAGCTTGTGATTAAAACATAATAGGGGTACCTGCCAGAAATGGTGGGGGAAATTTTGGAAATCCAATCAGTTGTGTCGGCAACTCACTCTTGAACATGACACTTTCTGCTGCGTGTTGGGTTGAGATATCCTCATTTTTATCGTTGAACTTCCTGGGTTGGGTCATTTATTTTTTCCTTCCACTTGATCTCTGCCACGTCATCATCACCACTGATCCTATGGATCCAAAAGCTGCCAAACTTCTAGTCATGTCACTGATATGTTCAAGAGTTGTTCTTCTAGAGTTACACTTACCCCTGATTCTTTGTATCATCCAAAATCATTTTACATCCCTTTTTCTCGTGTTGATGATTTGGGATACATTATGGCCCTCCTTTGACATGATCACTTCCTGTCAACTTCAAATCATTATCTAGGAATTTGACCGAGAGACTCCCTTCCAGTACCTTAGAGCTTGCATGTCCTAATGGTGAGTTCTTCGCACTCGACAATAAGTTCACATCATTGGATTTCGATCGGGTGATTTCATGGGTGTTTGACTCCAGTTGATTTATTCACATTCTGTGAATTGTACTGCTAGTACCTTGAGGACCATTGTTGTTATTGGTGGTTTCTCTCATGCTTGTTAATAGTTTACATCATTGACTGGTAATCAAACAATTTTCTAGCATGTTTCACGTCAACACAAATATTCGCATGCTAGAATATGTACTTTCATCGGGTCATGCCGGAGCACAAGACCCTGGGCTCAAATTACAAAAGTATAAGTTGCAAGGAAATGTGGCATGATCATTTTGATATACATGTCTCTTTCAGATGGGCGGCTTCGACCATACCATGAATTGTCATATGTGATCATTCTCATTACTAGATGGTTACAACCATACCTTGGTTTCGATATGATCATCTTGATCGGATGGTTGCACCCATGCCTGGATCCATTTACATGATCATTCTCTAGATGGCTGCATCCATACCATGATTCATGTATAATTTAACATAGTTTTCAGTTATGTATATGTATTTTTACTTGCTTTCAGGTTTTCCGACGGCAGACTCTGAATCCCCGCACTGATTTATGAAGCATTTCATCCCTCACTCTAGTTTGGCCTTCATGCTTTAGGGGGCATATATTACAAATCATTTTGTCACTGTCCCTGTATTCCCCATTCCATGATCATCAAGGACCTCTACAGTGAACCATACATGATTCCCCTTCATAAAGAAACCCCCATTACGTCCCTCTTCATGAGCAGAATAATTCCCTTTTACATCATTTCTCAAAAATTTTCTGTTTTTCACAGTTTACAAGAGCAACACTAATGACTAGTGTCCTCCTTGTGCTGATATGCAGGGATTAAAATTGTCCCTAGCGCCGACTGGAGAGACTAAGTCTTGTTCTAGTTGCATAGATCCTCTTTTGGAAAGATTTTTAAATAACGAGATGAAGCTTCTAGCTCTAGAAGCTTCGTAACGGAATTTTGGTAAATCGTTGATCTAGATGGAGTCAAGCATATTAGTTTGGGCTCCTTTACCCTATTAGGATGGAACTACCTCAAGAGATAAGACCTTCTTCCATGAGAAGAGGAACCATCTCCCATCCATTTAAGCTATATAAAACTCCACTTTTCCCAAGCACAAGCTAGTGTTAGTGTTTGTGTGATAGTGCTAATTAAGTTTAGAGTAATAAACAAGTTATTCGTAGTTCTAACTTTCTAGTTGTGTGTGAGGGAGAAGTGTGAATTTGGTTTAGTGTGAAGACTAAAGGGAATAGCCTTAAAACTATCATTGTTGAGGTCATCATTGAATGCTAATCGAAATGTGTGGGAACCCGGATTTATTGGAGGAGAACAGAAATGTCCAGACAACGATTCTAATATCTTCTTGATTTAATATATATGAAACTATCAATTGATTTCATACATAATGTGTCATCTCACATGTTTATGGCTTAATGCTTCTTGACTTGTTAAGTAGGTTGAATTACAATTTTTCTATTATCACAATTGTTGTTTGCTCTTGTTTACTTGTTTAAGGTGTTCGAAGAAGGAAATGAGAGATAGCTAGAGTGAGAAAGCAAGCTCATGACCAAACGGGATAAGGGTACTAAGAGGTAGGCCCTCTTAATTGGTTCTAACCTAAGGAAATCTTCCATAGAATGTATTATTTGTGGCTAGACCCACTATCAGGCTAGAGGAATTGTTTGTGTCTACACTTAGAATTTTACTTCACCACATTTCCACTCTTGGATTTGAGGGCTTCTGGGAAATGTTTGGCAGGTAACATGGAAACACTGGCCCCAATAGGCCTTGACCCATATAGGTTGACTGGTTCCCCTCTCCGGGATAGTCCTATGATGAAATAAATATCTGAACTCTCCAACTCCAGCTCTTGGTCACCAATGATAAAAATTTCCCTACTTATGTCCCAAAGACTAATTAGGTAGCATAGTAGTTCAGGTTGATCCCACATCCCTAGTGTGAGAAAGAACTTGAGGAGCACACAGTTCCTCCAAGCCTCCAAGAAATTTGGATTAGTGATGGCTTGGGTATCGATATCCTCATGCTCTCTTTCTTTCCAATCCACCATTTTCAATGCTTTTATTCCTACAACAACCATTCAATCAAGTCAATGATCATATTTTGACAGATTAATTTGGATTTAAAAGGTGAATTAAAGAGAAACCATGAATTTTTCTTTATTCATGTGTTGGCGCGACTGTTTTAAAAACAATGGTTTTGACAGCACGGTTGGTAGTTTTAGCCACCCCCGATCGGTGCAATTCCGCCCCCGAAAATTGCGTCGACCGAGGGTGAAATGTTTTGCCAAAATCTCCCCATGAAACCCAAAAAATGGATAAAAATAGGAAAAATCAGTATGAAAATGAAGCTTAAGGTCTTGACTCTTACTTACAACTAACGATTCGGTGAATGATCTCCCAGGTCTCCCACAATCTACTCTAGAAACATTAGGGAAAAAGTGAGTTAAAAGCTCTTAACACAAAGGTAAATGGTAAAAAATAATTACTTTTACCTCCTTTTATTCATTTTTTCGTGAAATATTAGGGTTTTTACATATTTTTTTACCTATTTTGCCTCAGGAATTGGATAATGCATTTACCTTTATGTGCACCGACAGGGCACGTATTTTCAATGATGTTACTGGGTCATGTTTCAGCTCTTTTCTCGACTCGTAGAACTCAAATTAAAAGATTGCCGAGTATCTTTCCCTTTTGACTCATAAAAGAGAATAAAATGGGGGGTCCACTTTCAATCTCTCTTCCAACCCTTTAAACATGAAAATATTGCCGAGCTCTTGTCATTTTGAAATCGTTAAAGGATGTGAAATGTTGTTTACCCAATATACGTTTACCCCTTTTTCAAGCTGGGATGAACTATTTATGAAAAGGTAATCCTTGACTGAAATGGTCAGGCGGTTCTCTCGAGTATCATTTTCTACCTTTTCGGGTTCAAGAGACACAAATGTATGAAAAGGGACAATGTGGAGTTTTCTTTTCCATGTATTTTTCAAACTCTCTAAACATGAAAAAGATACTCAGTGACACCTTTGTTAGACTCATTAAAACATTAAACGATGTTGGATTTGTCACCATGACAAACATGAGCTTCTCCTTCCTAGGGATCATTAAACTTACTAGGTCGGATTCATCTGAAGGATGAATTTACAGTGTAAACATATTTTATCCCTTTCACTCTTACGACAAAAAATAATTGGGGTACCTGCCAGAAATGGTGGGGGTAAATTTGGAAATTCGATCAGTCATGTCAGCAACTCACTCTTGAACATGACACTTTCTGCTTCATGTCAGGTTTGGATATCCTCTTTCCATCATTGACCTTCTTGGGTTGGGCCATTCATTTTTGCCTTACGTTTGATCTTTGCCACGTCATCTTGACCACCTATCCCATGGATCCAAAAGATACCATGCTCCAGAATCATGTCGCTGATATGTTCAGGAGATAGTCCCTCTGCAATTACACTTACTCCTCATTCTATATATCATCTAAAAGCATTTCCATCCCTTTGTTTTGTGTCGATGACGTGGGTTACATCATAGCCCTCCTTCGACATGGTCACTTCTTGTCAACTTCAGCTCATTATCCAAGAAGTTTATCGAGAGACTCCCTTCCAGTACCTTAGAGCTTGCATGCCCTAATGGAAATTTCTTCGCACTCGAAAATATGTTCACATCATTGGCTTTCGATTGGGTGATTTCATGGGTGTTCGAATTCAGTTCCTTCATTCACATTATGTGAATTATGTTGCTAGTACCTTGAGAACCATTGTCATTATTGGTGGTTTCTCTCGCACTTGTTAACAATTCACATCATTGACCAGTTATCAAAATACTTCCTATAATTTTTGACTTCAACACATTCATTCACTTGTTAGGATTTGTCATTTGATTGGGTCGTTTGGAGTGCAAGACCCTTGGCTAAGATTACACAAGTCTAGTTTCTGAGGCGATGTGACATGGTAATGTTGATATACATGTCTCTTTCGCATGGATGGTTGTGACCATACCATGAGCTGTTATATGATATCCTCCTCATTATTGGGTGGCTGCGACCATACCTTGGTTTCATTATGATCCTTTATGTTGGATGCTTGCGCCCATGCCTTGGATCCATTTACATGATCATTGTCTAGATGGATGCATCCATACCACGATTCATGTATTATTATTTAGAGTTTTTGGTGATGTATATGTTACTATTCTTTCTTGCAGGTTCTCGAGTGATGGACTCTAGTTCCATGCTTCCACTTGTAGATCATTTCACCCCTCACTCTAGTTCAGCCTTCATGCTTTAGGGTCCATCTATTACACAACATTTTTTCACTTTCCCTGTACTCCCCGTTCCTTGATATAGGAGGACCTCTATAGTAAACCCTTCATGCTTTCCCATCATGAAGAAAATCCCATTGTGTTCATATTCATGAGAAGAACAATTCCCCTTTGCATAATTTTCCCAAAATCTTTTGTTTTTCCTAGTTTACAAGACTAATGATAATGACCTGTGTCCTCCCCGCACCAATATGAAGGGATTACAATTGTTCCTTGTGCTAATCGAAGCGACTGAGCCTTTTCCCAGTTGCACTGACACTCTTTTGGAAAGCTTTTAAATATGGAGCTGAAGCTTCTAGCTCTAGAAGCTTCCTAACAGAAGTCTAGTAAATGGTTAGGCTGATAGAGCCAAGGAGGTCAAACTGGGCTCCTTTCCCCTATTTGAATGGAATTACCTCAATAGATAAAACCTTCTCTGATGAGAAGAGGAACCATATCCCAAGCACAAGCTAGCGTGTGTGTGTACTAGTGCTAATTAAGTTCTGTTTGGAGTAATCAGCAAGTTATCCATACTTTGTAGCTCTCTAGTTTGTGTTTAAGGGATAACTATGAGCTGGTTTGGTGTGAAGCCTAAAGGGAAGATCCTTAAGAGTATCATTATTGGGGCCATCCATGGAATGCTAGATGTTGGGAGAGGGATCCCCTAAGGGCAGTTTTGGGACTAAAATCATGGCATGTTTAAGTCAAGTTTTTGTAATATTATTATAAAGAATCCGCATTTTATGGCCGCAAAGCGCGAAGGTATTATGTGTCAAAAAGGGTAGTCCACCCTTAGTTTTTCAAAGTAAAGTCGGCTGTAAGATATTACCCATGGTTCGTGGACCATGGGATTATATAAAAAGAGCTAAGCTCTAAGTATTTAGAGGGATCAATCAATGGAAGAAGTAAGGGAGTCATAGCTTTAGAGCAAGAAGTCTAAGCCTTGGGTTGTAGCGTAGGTAGAGGCTCTGCAACTGAGTACACAGAGGCCTAGGGTAGAAGTTCATAGCTGCATGCGCGTACCCCTATAGCTGTGTGCGCAGGGTGAACAAAGTTTGTAACACTTGGAAGATATTAATTAAAGGAGTTATTCTACAATTTCTTTGTATTTGTTCTATTGATGGGTTTGAATATTTTGTGTATGAATTTCCATTGTTATGCTTCTATGTTGAGTTAATGAATACATTTACATTGAATAATTAAACGCAATTATGAATATCTGATTACACGATGACAAACTTTAAGCATTTAACAAAATAAGGAAATCACTTAGGGTAATTAAGAAATCTGCATGGCGCGATGCCATAGCAGCGTGAAAGTACGTGAGCCCTAGGTTAGGGTTGCGCGAAGGTGGATCACATACGTTTGTGAAGGTATTGTAAGTCGGAATAAAGGGTTTGTCTTACAAGCCCCAGAACGAGATCACCTACACAAAGCTAGGGATAGAAGAGATCAAACGACATCACAACCATCTCAGGGTGTGGAAAATTGGTTCTAGAACCCCCCCATACTGCTTTGGGTGATACCTTGGTCTGCACTTTGTGGAATGATGTCAAAAGGGCTAGTAGTGTAGGGATTTGTTTAGCTAAATAAAGTTGAACCTGGGTCAGGCCCACTCAGGGCAACAAATTTTTCCATCGCCAAGACTGGAATATGCATAAGAGATGTGTGATGTCGTATCACTAGAATCCAACTAAGAAGGAGATTGGAGACTGGTTGGATAGAAAGATCCATGAACTTGCGGCACAGGGGAACAAAAACCCGTAGTTGTCAAAGGAAAAATGTTTGGACCGATACCTATATATAGATATCCATGAAATCTTTTTCTGCTCATTTCCTAATGAGCTATATGAGTGGATCGTGAAGCTAGCAGATAGCCAAGGAAGGTGGAAACTTAATGGTATTATTGTGTGGACCCCAGAGCTAGTGCGAAGGTTGGAACCATCAGAGGATAAGATCACCCACGTTGTTGATCATTGGCTCGATCGCATCATAGGAGGATTTGTGACTGAATTCATGGTCGACACCTCAGTCAACTATAGCAAGGCGAAGCAACACTTTTTCAAAGGACTGCGAGGTAAGTACGTAAAAGCTTTCAATACTTGGATTAAACTGTTGTTGTGAAAAAAATTGGTTATGCAACTACCTTGATGTTCAGGACTATGCGAAGTGGAAAAACTCATAGGAACGAAGAAAAAAAGGGTCTGGAGTATAGCCCCTTGATTTCACCTCCACAAAGAGACAAAAAAGGGATAGCGAAGGTTTCTCCGCAAAGTGCTATTTAGTTAATAGGACAAGGATTCCTGTGAATACCACCTCCACCCAAACCACCTTCGACTTCACCTTCATTGCCTCCAAATTCACCCATACCACCTCCACCTCCACCTCCATCGCGGTTCAGTATGGAAAATATAGTGAAGTTTCCTTTATTCAAAGGCTTGGGAAATGAGGACCTGGACCATTTTTGGTTCATTGTGAGGGTTGTATGGGAAGATGAAGATGTTACAAATGATCATATAAAGAAGGAGACACTAGTTAGTGCTCTGTAAGATCACATGATAACCTGGTATATTAAGTACTCTAACGATAACCTGAATGATGGAGTAGTAGACATCCAGGCAACACTAAATACAAAATTTAGTAGGCGTAAATCTGAGGTGCAGTCGATTGTGGGATTCAAAGAGATCACGATGCAACCAAGTGAGACACCTTGGGAACTAGATTAGAGGTTGAAGTGTATAATCCGTGAAGCCAACATGAATTTTACAGATGGACAACATCGTGAGTGGTTTGTGGCTTTGCTACTACCTCACTTAAGGAGTACGCTATCATAGCAGAAGATAACAACTCAGGAAGAGACCTTGGAGATTGCCATCAGACTACATGAGACTTTGATGCAAGATCCTAATCTAGGAGTTTAGAAGATCCATGCACAAATGAAGAATTTGTACCTTGAGATACAAAATCTGAAGCAGGACAGGACGGTTTAGCCAGAGGTACACGAGGAGGTATGGTGCTTGAAATGCAAGAGTTAGGGTCATGACAAAGACCATTTCGTAGTCTTTGAAAATTACATTGCAGGAGGAGGACTTATGCCTTTAAGGCCAAAAGCTCATGTAGGACCTAGCGTGGGGCCTACCTTATGGTGTCCTATCTGTCTGCTAGCCATAAAAAATGCCACAGATAACTGTCACTTGTTACAGAAGTATGTACAAGCGCCGCAATAGTTGTTCTGCAAATTTTGTATGTTGGTAGGACATGATGAGCATGCTTACAGGAGCTATGAATTGATGATAGATAGAACTCTCATGTTTAGGGTTCAGGCCAAAATGCGACTCCTTGACCAAAATGTATGGATGGCGTGGAGAGGATTTCAGGGGTGCGGATGAGGCCGAGATAGAGGAGGACTTGGTAGAGGTCGAGAACAGTTAATTTGCTACAATTGTGGAGGACTAGGACACTATGCCCATGATTACACTAATCCAACACGTCTGTCGTGAAAGTATTTCATGTTGTTTAATCATGAAATGAAAGATTGTCCTACGTTGATAGCTAGGATACATGACAAAGGGGCGCGACCACCTCCGCTGACTCAAAACCTGTAGATGATGAGATTTGAGCCACACGAGGAAGATCCAAATGTAAATATAGTACTTAGAAGTGGAATTGCGATGGGAGATGACAAAGGGAAACAACCAGAAGACACTACATGGGTTTGCAAAGCCTCGACAAAAGAGGCTAAGTTTTATTTGGAGCATGCTCGTGAAACCTTCATGGAAGCTAAGAAGAGCTTTCCTGAGGCCTCCACCTCAGGAATCAAGGATAAGCCTAAGTCGAAGATGGACCCCTTTATACTCACAACTTTCCTGGAAACCTGTATGAAGTTACTGTGTGATAGTAAGGCTATGAAAGGGTTACAATAACTCATCAATAGATGCGTTGGAACTATGCCAAGTGAGCCACACGTAATACAAAATATTGGAAAGCACAAAAAAGGAACGGGACAGGAGATGAGACTGATCGCACAGATAGGAGAGTATGAAATTGATCAGGTCATTTTGGACCTGGGGTCAAATGCAAATGTCCTACCAAAGCAGACTTGGGAGCGAATGAGGATACCTACACTACAATGGTCTATGATTCAGCTAAGGATGGCAAATCAACAAAAAATCATCCCCATGGGGTGGCTGTAAGGGGTGAACGTGGATATTGAGGGAGGGAGCACGCTGGATGATTTTGAAGTAATAAAGATAGTGGATGATAGAAATCCCTACCCTGTGCTCCTAGGAATTGATTGGGCTACTGATATGAATGGGGTAATCAACATGAAGAAGCGAAAGCTGATGTTTGAGAAGAAATTGCTACGCATAATAGTACCCCTCGATCCTGCTAAAGGATGGTGCCATACTGAACCTGTCCATGATTATGAGAGTAACAATGACCTGGATTGCATCTATAAGATAACAACGTGAGACCAGGATTGGGTGAATCCCACCACGGAGGGACAAATTACGTTGGATCACCAGAGTTCCTACACTTCAGCTCTGATGAAGAAATAGAACTCTGGCAGAGTCGGTTACATGAAGTAACTATGCTAAATTGCAACATGATGACCTTGTCGCTGCACTATGTGTCATCAGAGGTAAGAAATTTGCCTATTTATGATGGTCTAAATGAGGTAGAAATATTTTTGGATGCATTTGAAAGGGAGGTACCAAAAAAGCAGCGCTTCCAAGCCTTGGACTAGGCACTACGTGTTATGCCTGCAAGATGGTGGGGTACGCACAAGTGAAGCTTTGATGATTGGCGCAAATGTAGGAGGATGATGAGAACATGATTTGGGAAGACTATGATGCGACTAACAGATAAGTACGATGGGCAGAATGATCTGCATGCGCATCTGGCCAAATGGACGTAGGATTATGGAGAAAAGCCTCAACCTGAGTGGGTGCACCTATTCTGTCATACCGTGGATGTTATCCCAATGAATTAGTATATAGAAATAGAGCTCCGCCATGGGATAGGAAAATGGGATATTCGACACAAAGTATTCATGATGACATTCAATTTTGACGATAGGTTTGATAGTATTGATGAAGCACTACAAGAGGTGAAAGAAACCATATTTAGGATACTGCAGGATCCTTTAGACTTGAAGAAAGGGCTACTTAGCTGAGTCACGTGCTCAAATGTTATAATAACTGTAGAAGCAAAGGACGAGGATTCGTGGAAGATTAACATTCCAGAAACAGGACGCCACCACGAGGTTCAAGGACTGCAAATTGAGAACCCTAATATAATTGTGCCAGTGAAAACAAAACAAGTGAACATTGGTACGGAGGCAGAACCCAAATTCGTGAATATTAGAGACTAATGGGATGACACGCTAGTGGACATGGTCACTTGAATTGCTCCGCAAATACCAGGACTTATTCGCTACCAATTTTACGGATTTTGAAAGGAATAATCAGATACCTATGAGTGATGAAGATCACATTAAATCCCGATGGGAAGCTAGTAAAGTAGAGGCCTTACCACCTCAATTCGAGATACAAGGAGAAGGTCCACTTAGAGCTCAACACGATGTTAGGGACAAGTATCATTGAGCTTGTGGAAGAATACGATTGGGTAAGCCCAATGGTGGTGCAAGAGAAGAAGCAGAAGGATGAGATAAGGATATGCTTAGATCCGAGAAAACTAAATGACACATGTGTGCATGATCCTTTCCTGACCCCATTCACGGATGAAGTGTTGGACAATGTAGGTGGCCAAGAAGCATATTCCTTCACTGATGGGATCTATGGGTACCACCAAATCAAAATCGTGCCGGAGGATAGGAGAAATACCACCTTTCGATTGAGTGGGGTTGCTTTCAATACACTGTAATGCCATCTAGATTGAAGAATGCACCTGCAATCTTTTTGCGCGTGGTTGTTGCGGCATTCAAGGAATTTATTCATAAGTTTCTGCAGGTATATTTTGATGACTAAACTATATTTGGGCTAGTTAAGTGCCATGTAGCAAGCTTGCGCTTGATGCTGGATACTTGTCAAAGATACCAGATCATGCTCAATCTCAAGAAGTGTATATTTTGTGTTCCTTTTGGGAACCTATTGAGGCATGGTTTGAAGACAAGGACTAATGGTAGACCCCACAAAGATTGCGGTAATACTGGACTTGGAAGCACTGAGGAGTGTGAAATAGTTGCACGCTACTCTGGGACATATGGGATATTATAGAAAGTTTATTAAAGGTTATGCCTAGATCACCGCGTCGATGGAAAAATTGTTGAAGAAGGATGTCACATTCTTCTGGAATGATCACTGTAAGAAAAGCTTGGATATATTGAAAGAAAAGATGGTTACCATGCTGATTCTAGTCTTCTCGAACTGGAAGAAAGAGTTTCATGTATGTGTCGACGCGTCATCTATAGGGCTAGGAGAAGTACTAACATAGGATAGCAGAGAAGGCTTGGACCATCCTATCACATTCACAAGCTGCAGATTTTCCAAAGCAGAGAAGAACTATTCTACCACTGAAAGTGAGGGGCTATTTATGGTGTGTGTGCTCCAAAAGTACTGACACTACTTAATAAGAGATCATTTTAAGATGTATATGGATCACTCCACATTGAAGTACCTGGTCAATAAGACTTTGTTGGGGGGGCAAATTTGCAGATGACTTTTATTATTCCAAGAGTACGATTTTTAAGTTTTTGGGAAGCCTAGATGATTGAACGTGGGACTAGACCATCTGTCGCGCATCAAGATAGGGGAGGAACCTACTAACTTGGAAGAAGGATTTCCTTACATGTGACTATTTGTAGTATGTGTCGTGGATGGTAATTTTTAGGATATAATACACTTATTAACAATAGGAACTACACCAAAAGGATACACTGTCTAGCAAAGAAGGAATTAGTGGTGTGCGCAGAATATTTCTCTGTCATTGTTGGGCATCTATATAAGATGGGCACTAATGAGATATTGTGATGGTATGTACATGAGTTCAAATGAAGACGAATCCTCACGGATGCTCATGGGGGCACCGCGCGAGGACATTATGTTAGAAAAATATTATATATGATAGAGAAATGCAAGACATATAATATGCGGAAAAACACAAACACATAAAACCAGAGAGACACAGATATACATGGTTCACCCAGTTTGGGCTACATCCACCCCAAACAGCCAGTCCTTCGTTTCGATTATCTAGCAAAATCAAGAGACATAACCTACAATAGATTTGCTTTAATATCCTATGTTTTCTCTCACAGACTCACCTCTCTATTTCTCGCTCTAAGAATACACATATATTCCACAGCCTCAATACAATAACCTCATACAAAGAGAGGGGTTCTCTTCTAGGGGAAAAAAAAAACCTAAACTAAACATAAATTCTACCATTAGATCATACGCCTAATGATGGCCCAGACTGACTAGAAATTACTATACTTTTACAAGGCAATTCTACATTTGTTTTTAGCTTCGGGGGTGCTGCCCCTGAACCCCCACGGGGGGGACAAGTCCCCCTCTCACCCCCCTGCATGGAGGGGCATACAATATTTTGAGTTATATAGCCAGCTGAAACAAAGACCTCTAAATTAGGATGATAATCATGATTCACACCCAACAATCTCCCACTTGGAGAATGATTGTAGCAACTCCACCGCTACTTCATTTTATGGACAATGACTCCTCTTTGGACTTGGATGTTTCTCATATTCATCATCATCCTTGAAGATCAACTGAAACTGAGCATATTCTTAGTTTCTCCCTGGTTACAAATTTTGTTAACATATCTACAAGATTCTGGCTACTATGTATCTTTTCCAGCTTCAACTCTCCATCTTCCAACACTGATCATATGAAATGGTACTTGAGCTGTATGTGTTTAGTCCTGGAATTAAATGCTAAGTTCTTCGCAAGATGAATGAAACTTTGGCTATCACTATATAACGTGCCCATATCATGCTTCTTACCCAATTCATCCATAAACCTTTGTAACCAAATCATTTCTTTACTAGCCTCTGTAGTAGCAAAATACTCTGCTTATGTTGTTGAAAGTGAAATAACACTTAGGATTTTTGAAACAAAACCGATAGTTGTTCCACCTACAGTAAATAAATATCCTGTAGTGCTTCTACTGTTATCTCTGTCCCCTGCCATATCTACATCAACATATCCATATAGAGAAATGTTTGAACCACCAAAGCATAATGCTTGATTTGTGGTACCTCTCAAATATCTGAGAATCCATTTCACTACCATCCAATGTTCTTTTCCTGGATTGTTCATGTACCTACTTACAACTCCCACTGCATGTGCAATATCAGGCCATGTGCAGACCATTGCATACATTAAGCTTCCAACTGTTGATGCATATGGAACTTTAGACATATAATCCATGTCTTCTTGGGTCTTTGGGCACATCTCCTTACTAAGTTTGAAATGGCTAGCCAAAGGTGTACTAACTGGTTTTGCGTTGTGCATATTAAAATCTTTTCAACACCTTTTGTATGTACTCATTCTGAGACAATGTAATTTGTGATTTTTCCTGTCTCTAGTTATTCTCATACGAAGGATTTGTTTTGCAGCGTCCAATTCCTTCATTGCAAATGAATTTGCCAATTTTCTTTTGAGCACCTTTATTTCATACATGTTAGACCCTGCAACAAGCATGTCATCTACATACAATAACAAAATAATATAGCTACCATCATTTTTCTTTTTTAGATGAACACAATGATTAGAGTGACATCTAGTACAACCTTTTTTAGACATAAACTTGTCAAATTTTAGATACCACTAGCTTGGAGCCTGTTTTAAGCCATACAAGCTCTTCTTGAACATGCACACTAGTTTATCCTTCCCTTTTACCTCATATCCTTGTCGCTGCTGCATATATATTTCTTCCTCCAAATCCCCATGGAGAAAGGTTGTCTTTACATATAACTGCTCAAGATGCAAATATTCAACTACTACTAGACTTAAAATAGTCCTATTTGAAGTCATTTTAACAAAAGGAGAAAACATTTCATCAAAATCAATGTCTTTCTTTTGTACAAACCCCTTCACCACAAGTCTAGCTTTGTACCTCTATTTTCCTCCATCTTCTTCCTTCAACCTGTAAACCCATTTATTCTACAATGTAGTTTTACCCGTAGGCAACCTAACTAAGTCCTAAGTATGGTTATGCATTATGGAGTCCATCTCTTCTTCCATGGCTAGTTCCCACTTCTTCCTGCTTTCAACCTGCATTGCTTCTTCATAACATTTGGGTTCACCAGAATCAGTCAACAATCAATAATATAATGAAGGAGAGTATTGGTCAGGGGGTATAATTGTCCTGGTAGATCTTCTAACACCACTTTCAGGTGTTTTGGGTTCTTGTTGCTGTTGTGGTGGTTTCTATTGTTGTGGTTGTTAATTGTTATTATTTTCAGGCACCTTTACTTTTTTAGTGATCCCATCAAGAACAGTCTATTCCTTGTTTTCCTTTTCCTCTTTCTTTTCCTGCAATTGATTCTTATACAAGACCTTTTCATTGAATATTGCGTCTCTGCTCCTAATGATTTTGTTATTTTCATAATCATATAAGCAATAACAAAAATCATTAACACCATATCGAATAAAGGTACATTTCTTTGATTTTGCCTCAAGCTTTGTTCTATTTTCTTTATTAACATGGACAAAGGCCTCACAACCAAAAGGCTTTAAAAAGGAGTAGTTTACCTTTTTACCTGTCCTTGCTTCCTCTGGAATACCACAATCCAAGGAACTTGAAGGCTCTTTGTTTATTAGATAAACAAAAATATCTACAACATCTACCCAAAATTGTAAAGGCAATCTTGCATGCAATCTCATGCGCCTTGCATGCTCCATGATTGTTCTATTCATCCTTTCTGACACACCACTTTCTTGTGGTGTTCTTGGAACTGTCTTCTCTCTATGAATTACATGCTATGAACAATACCTATCAAACTCTTTGTTGCAATATTCACCTCCATTGTCTAATCTAAGACACTTCTATTTCTTTCCTATCTCAATCTCAACCAAAGTTTTCCATTTCTTGAAAGTATCAAATACATTAGATTTATTCTAAATACAATAAATCCAGGTTTTTCTAGTTGCATCATCAATAAAAGTAACATAATAATGAGATCCACCAAGAGATGATACCTGAGCAGGTCCCCATACATCTGTATGCACAAGCTCTAATTTTTCGCTCTTCTTTTCTTTCCCAACTCTGAGAAATCTGACTCTCTTCTATTTTCCATAAATACAATTCTCACAAAAGTCCAAATCAACATTCTTCAAACCCGGCAACAAATTCCTTGAGTGAATAATCTTCAAACCCTTCTCACTCATGTGTCCGAGCCTATGATGCAATAATGTTGCATCTTCTCCTTTCAAAGTTAAAGCGTTAACAAATTTATAAATACCATTGCATAAATGCAACGTACCAACCTTTTTTCCTTTTCTTATTACCAGGGCTCCTTTGGTGACCTTCCAAGCTTTATCTGTGAAAGTTGTCACACAACCTTCACCGCCTAACTGCCTTGTTGAAATCATATTTTTCTTCAGATTTGAAACATGCCTTACCTTCTTTAGTAGCCATTGGTTTCCATTCTACTATTTTACAAGAACCTTACCCATTCCAACAATTTTACAGGGTTTATCATCACCCAAATGGACTTGTCCAAAATCTCCTTGAACATAGTCATGAAAATATTTCTTATCAGGTGTGGCATGGAATGCGGCCCCTGAATCCACCACCCAAGAATCAATAATATTTTCGAAAGAAAGAATTAAAGCATCTTGTAACACCTCACCTGTCACATTTTCTTAATGATTGTTTTCTTGCTGTGTATCTCCTTCTTTTCCTTTCTGAGATCTACAATATTTCTTTAGGTTTCCTTTCTTTCCACATTCTAGCACACTATCACTAATATGGACTTGGATATTCCTTTCCTTGGTTTCATGTGATATCCTGAGCTCTTTCCTCTTTCCATTCTTCTTCCCCTAGACTCTACACTCAAAGCATTACCCAATGTCTCACCGGAGCTTTTCTGTGGCATTTCCTTGCTAAGGATAGCACTGACAACATCATTAAAATTTAAGGTACTAGATCCAGAAACAGAGTTTCTAATGGCCATTACTAAACTATTCCAAATTTCTGGAAATGAGCACAAGAATAAAAAAGCTCTAACTTCATCATCAAATTTTACCCCTACAAAACTTAACTAACTTGTAACTGTATTAAAATCATTTAAATGGTTTGCAACAAATCCACCTTCCGACATCTTCATATTAAATAATTGTTTCATAAGAAATAACTTGTTTGAGGCCGAGGGTTTTTCATATAGTTTCACCAACACCTGAATCAAACCATCTGTCATTGTTTCCTTCAAAATGTGGCAGGCGACCAATGCTGCAAGGCACAACCATACTGTTCCAAGTGCCTTTCTATCGAGAATGTTCATTTTTTCATCTGTCATAGCCATCGACTTATTTGTTTTTCCGCTCAATGGTAGGTACAGATCTTTCTGATACAGACAATCTTCCATCTACATCTTCCACAGCGGGAAGTTTTTGCCATTAAATTTCTCAACCCTAAACTTACCATCTTCTACCATTTCTCCCACTAGAACAAGAAACCCTTCTTTCTTGCGAGTTTATCAGCCAAATAGACCTTTGGCTCTGATACCAGTTGTTAGAAAAATATTATATATGACAAAGAAATGCAAGGCATATAATATGCAGAAAAACACAAACACATAAAACCAGAGAGACATAGATATATGTGGTTCACCCAGTTTGGGCTACGTCCACCCCGAACAACTAGTCCTTCCTTTCTATTATCCAGCAAAATGAAGAGACACAACCTACAATAGATCAGCTGTAATATCCTTTGTTTTCTCTCACAATCTCACCTCTCTATTTCTCGCTCTGAGAATACACATATATTCCATAGCCTCAATACAATACCCTCATACAAAGAGATGGGTTGCCTTCTAGTGCAAAAAAAAAAAAGAAAACCCTAAAATAAACATAAATTCTACCATCAGATCATCCGCCTAATGAACGACCCATATTGACTAGAAATTACTATACTTTTACAAGGCAATTTTACCTCCGTTTTTTGCTTCGGGGGCGGTGCCCCTGAACCCCCGCGGGGGGAAAGGTGCCCCCCCTCATGCATGGGTGTACAATCTTCCTGGGTAATACATCTGATTGAAACAAAGACCTCTAAATTAGGATGATAATCATGCTCCACACCCAACACATTATGCACGGAAAGTAACCGCATAGTAGATTCTACGCGCAGGGTTGTGGTGGCCTACCCTTCATTAGGATTCAAAAGAGTATTGCAAGGCATGTGATGTATGTAAATGAATGGGTAGGCCATTGTGAAGGGATGAAATTCCTGTGAATCCACAAATGACATTGCAACCCTTCGAGAAGTGGGAAATAGATTTTGTACAACCCATTCAGCCGCAAGGGAAGACAGGAGCAAGGCACATTATCACTGTGACGGAGTATTTGACTCGTTGGGAAAAAGCACAGTCAGTAAAGGATTGCATGGGCATGATGGCCAAAAAGTTCCTATTAGATTATATATTGAAGCAATTTGGATGTCCATGGATCTTGATGAGTGATCATTGTACACACTTCCTGAATGAGATGATCAGTGCACTAACGGAGGAATTTCAAGTATATCGCCAGAAGAGCACACCTTATCACCCACATGCTAATGGGATAGTGGAGGAATTCAAAAAAGTGCTTGAAACCACACTCAAAAAGGTTTGCAATGCTCAGCGAAGTGATTGTGACCTATGCATACCTGTAGTATTGTGGGCTTATCGAACAACATGCAAGAAGTTGGCAGGACAAACCCCTTTGTATGCTTGTCTATGGTGTGGAAGTGGTAATGCCTATGGAATACATCATGCCTAGTCTACTCATAGCAGCGCTCATAGGTATGATGAATCGCGGAGCCCTAGAAGAGAGGCTCACTTAGCTGGATGAGCTCGAAGAAGAAAGATTTGTGGCTGGATTTCACCAGTAGGTCCAAAAGAAGTGTTAAAAGGCATGGCATGATTGACACATCAAGTTGCGCATGTTCAAGGTAAATGATCTAGCTTTGTTGTATGATAGTAAGTTTGATAAATTCCTCAGAAAATTCAGGATGCACTTGTTAGGGCCTTATGTTATTAAGGAGACTACCGATGGAGGAGCGGTACAACTAGTCAAGTTAAATGGAGAATCCTTCCCAGGAAAGGTGAATGGCAGTCACTTGAAGCCATACACCAGTGGTCTACCCATGTGACTAAATGAAAGTAGCATAGTATTAGTGCTCCAAGTAGCTGAAAGGAGGCGTGGGAATATAAACTACACTTCCCAAGTTGGGGAGCTGTGCAATTGGAGGATGGTGCGAAGTAAGGACATGTCACTAGATCTACGACAACGCTGAGGGAGTTGTGCTACCCAAGGAAAAATCATGCAGGTTAGCTAGAAAGTTATCGGGACTGGTAGTCACACGGGTATGAAATCTCCAGCATATGTGACCCTGCTGTGAAGGTGGCAACGTAGATCCTTGCAAGGAAGGTGATGCGGAAGTACCGCACCAACAAGGTGTCAATGCCTATCGCCGTTCTCACACAGTAGTGCATGGAAGGAGTCCAATTTAACTGGTCAGACTACCTTCACAATGAATTCCTAGCAAACTGCCATGAAGTGCAGGATCAAAGCAAGACATTCCACTACATGTGGCTCTTGCTATTGATTGTGCTCGTAGTGTGAGAGCTACTGGAAGAGAGCCAATTCCCCTCAATCATGTCAGACCTTCCTAAACCAGTGAAGTACACTTCGATGTGGGAGACCAAGGATACGGAGCACGTGTGGGACAACAAATCTTCTAGATCTTGATGGAAATGAACATAAGGATGGCTATCAATCGCAAGACACGATTATCACTCATAGTATATGCTAACCTATAGAGCTATGCTAGATTCAAAGATGATTCCATCGGATATCAATAAAGGCGTGAAAGGACCCTGCATAGAAGTGGTACGATTTGTTGTACCTAATCACAAATGATTCCATTGATGCAGTGTTGGATAAATGGTCGGCAGAGTGGCGCACCTCCACGTACTTGGCAGTGGGTGCAAGCAAGTCCACCACACAAAATAGGAAGGACGAGGCCAAGCTAAAGATGTCGTAGCTAGTCAAAAAGGGGAAGAAGGAGGTCAGTGAGAAGGCTAAGGCAGAACAGATAGGGAAGGAGGCAGGAAAACAAATAGAGTGGGGCTCTAACAAAGGTGCCCGGTTGCCTTCACATGGAACTGAAGAAGAGGACACAAAGCAGCATGGCGCGAACCCTCAATAGACGTCCAACTACATCAAGTGCCTAAGAGAGCCGAAAAAGACAGGTTCCAGAAAGAAACCAAGACCTCGTTAGACCTTCACACTGACGGAGGGAGATTTATACAACATTAGTGACACAGTCAGAGATGTCACCATGGAGGCCCTGCAGTAATTTGAAAAGAAGCAACAAATTATCCTAGGGGCCATCTAGATGGGATTACAGGATTTGGAGACCCATGCGTTGCAAGTTCGTACGGTGTCTACCAACTTATCTATCAGCACATCAGAGGTTACCGATATGCTACACATGAAGGCTCCCAGTGTGCTAGTGTTGCCAGATGGAGAACTGAAAATAGAAAATTAGGCTGACAGGCCCACTGCCAGTGCCTTGAAGGGAGTGGGATAGAACCTAGTAGTGCTCCCACACGAAGCACTCCACTCCTTGCAAGATGGAGTAATTTTAGAGCTAAGGGCCCATGAGCACCGCGCCCTCCAAGTGATTAGCAAATAGAGAATAAAAAATGAGAAGATGGCCTTACAGAGGAATGCTGCCATTGCCGCAGAAGCCGAGGTGACCATCCAAAGTAAGAAGATCATACAATTTGTGGAGTAGGCCTGCAGAATGGTCCTGGAATTGGCCATTCTAGAGGAGGAGCCGATTGAGGTGTGCATCTATAAATTGGCCAGAGGGGTGTGCGATACTCGGATAGAGATGGCGTGGGTTCAGTTGGAGCTGAACTTGTAGATTACAGAGCTCCAATTGAGGGCTTAGCCTTCAACATCACCAGAGGTAAAGGAACAACAGGTGGTCGTTGTCACAGAGGCAGTCGTAGCAGTAGAGCGTGTAGTAGTAGACTGCACCTAGTTGTTTGAAAAATTGTTTGAGGTCATGACCAGCTTACAGGAGGACCCAAACATCCAAAGGCTCAAGACAGAAGTGCTTGAACTCCAACAGTGCTATCACAAAGTTAAGGGCACAACGAAAACCATCGCACTGACACAGAGGTTAGCTAAGCTACAGGAAGCCAAGCAACTAAGGGAACAGGTGGATGGAGTGCTGCACAAGGAAGAAGTGCTTAAGGCATGACTAAAGCCTTGGCTGGAGGAAGGTTATGCAGTCACAGGAAACATTGAAGGCAAGCTTGTGACTCTACAAGCGACGCAACAACAACTTCAGGCTGACAGCGCAAGGGAAATAACTAACAAGATAGTGAAAGATACGAAGTAGGAAAGAACTCAGTGTACAGTCGAAGTTGTGGTCATTAGGGTTGAGTTGGACGAGCTTCACACAAAGATCTCGATGCCTACCAGGTGACTCAAGGGAAAGTCATGATGTTTGTGTTGGGGGCCTGTTGGGAGTGGGATCCCATAAGGGTACTTTTGGGGCTAAAAGCCCATGTTTAAGCCAAGTTTTTGTTGGCATTATGATACAGGTGTTGTCCTTGATGTCAACTCTCTCAGAGGTATGATACAAGTGGCAACTCAATCAGATGACAGATCATAGTATATCAAGTCAAGAGAGAGGTATACGTAGGTTAACCTTGATGAAAGAGCATATACACGTGGATAGGCAGAACAGAAGACGCATATACGTACACACACAGGTTCAGAGAAGGAAAGGCGCATACATGTCGGAAAACTAAGTTTTGGTCCATGGTTTTTGGTCCATGGTATTTTGGTATTGGTCCATGCTATTTTGTTTGAAGTGTTGACCCCAGTTATTGGGTCCAAGGTATTGGTTCTACATGGTTTTGGACCATGGTATTGAGAAAGGCCTAAACCTATATAAGGAGAAGATCATTAGGCCAAGGGGTGTGGAAGTGTGCAAGGATTGAATATCTGATGAAGTGTGAGATCTAGTATGTTGGTTATGGGTTTGTGATGTTTTGCTTGATTTGAACAAAGGATGCACTCATGTGGATGATGATGAACGATGGATTGGGATCTTAAGGCTTGGAATGTTTATCATTATATGGTTTTATTATGGATAGACTAGATCTGAATTATTGATGCATGTTTTATTGTATGAATGTTATGATCTGGGTATGACTGATGTTTAGAAAAACTGCAAAGTTATGAGAAAATAGTTGTAGATATGTACGCGGGTTGGCTTTGGTAATCGAGCGTATGTATGCCGGTTTGGTTCATCATAGTAGCACACACATTATGAGATATGATATTTGAAGTTGTAGTTGGATCTGGTTATTGTTGTAGAGTCTATTCTGTGTGACTATGTTGTTGACAAGGTTTCAGTGTTTCAGTATTGGGTGACTCAGAGATTGATGATGCAGGTGTAGTTGATGGATGTATTGCAGTGACGATTAATTTTGTGTTTCAATGTTATTCATGGATCCAGTCTGAAAATTTATGAGATGTGGTCCCGGAAGAAAAGAGAAGGTTGTAGCCTTCTGTAGGTCGGCGCCTACATACTAGTAAATGGATCGGCTAGTACAAGAGCTAAGGGGGTTGTAGCTCCCTTCCAGTAGAAACTGGAAAACGAGAGAAGGTTGTAGCCTTCTACAGGTAGAAGCCTGTGTACTGGTATAAGACTACACCAGTACAGAATATTGTAAAAAGAAGTTTCTTATTAAAGGAAGATAGAGACGAATTGCAGCAAGTGGTTTTCACCCACATTGGGTTTCCACCTTATATCATGGTGTTCATGTGTGCTTCTTATGTCTGATGATCTGTTCTATTTTACTGCACCTATTTACTATTCATATGGTTAATAATGTTCTGATGCACTCATTAAAGATCAACTAACTAAATCTTAAGTTTACTGGATGTACACTAGTTGCATTTAACAGAGTTGCGTATATACACGGATATCCTTAATTGAAGTAGCGTATATTAATCTGAGCATGAAAATGAAAAAGTGTTTGATTTGCTAATATTGATTCACCCCCCTCTTAGTATTATTTCCAACAATTGGTATCAGAGCAGGTCCTTCAGTTGAAGCTTTATCTCTTGAAGGAGATCTCTAGAACAATGGGAAAGAAAGCGCGTCAAAAGAAGAAGACAGCTCAAAGGAACAATGACAGCCTGCCATTGAGTGGAATCAAGTATTCAGATCCTGAATCACCTCAAATTAAAGATGGACAAGAAAATGAAGCATCATATAAAATCATAGATCAACAAGATCTACCTAGCAAAAGGGATAGTACTAAGATTTAAAGATGAAATTATCAGCTTAAACTATTACGATTTCAAGATAGTACTAAGATTTTGGATGATATTCTTAGTAGTCAAAGGTTGCCTGCTATCAAAACTGGTCTTGTTTTTTTATGAATCTGTTGAAGTTGAATCTAGATCACAAGGTGAGGCAAGGAACTCTAATGAGAAATCTAAAATAATGAACAAGGAGATGAGAGGACAACCCCATCAACAGCTAAGGAAAGAAATTCCTCAAATAAAATCTTTTGCTCCTAACTGTGGAAGTGTTAGATGATTATTTCCTCCAATGATTAATGTTGAATGTTATGTATGTCATAATCTTGGACATGTTGCAGCCAAATGTAGACGTATAATGGTTCAAGACCGTCACACAGAAAGATCATCACATTCGAGGTACTTTAAGGGATATTGTTTTTCTTGCAATATGTTTGGTCACAAAGTCAATGACTGTTTTAGGAGGAACATGAAACATGTAAGATGTTATGCATGTAACAAGCTTGGACATATCGCAAAGGAATGCAGGGGAAGATTGTGGACACCATACCAAAAGGAGAAAACAACACAATTGAAGATATGGAAGAAAAAGGAAGTACAGCCAAAAAGATGTGGCATAGCAGAGTACACAGACATGACAGACTCAGAGGAAGCTGAAAGTGTGGAACATCTATGTTCTAAATCTCATACGTAAGTTTCATGAAGACAAGTCGCGTATATATGCGAGTTAGACGCTGCACAGCTGTGTATATGATGTTCTGAAGAAAAGCAGCAGTACAAAAGTCTGATATGGTTCAGTCACTCTTTGATGATGGCATGGCACAGGTTCAAGGGGAGCATATACTTCAAATAATGCATTGTTGGCATTTTGATGAGAAGTATTTGGTGATAATGCTTATGTAGCTAAATGATATATCTTGCTACTTATTGTTGGTTAGTAAAAAAAAAAATGGTATTGTAGGTTACAGGTCTGGATGCTGATGACAGATGCTTATGGTGCATATCATACATGGTGTATGATAGTTGCTGATTAGATTGTTGGTCTTTGTTTTATTACCCCAATATGCATGGGATGGATGATGTAATGGTTCTTATTGTGGATTCATGTATAAACAATTGGTATATCCCCACTTGGTTGGGTGGATGAGTTTAAAATGGTGTATTCCCACTTGGTTGGGAGATTGATGTATGTATAAGTCTTTAGGAAGGTCTTTGTCAATGTATGTATAGAGTCATGTTATGCTTTTGTAGACCTTGCATGTGCTCAGGGGGAGCATGGACGGATTGGTACATCTTGGCATGTACAAAGGGGGAGCTCAATCAGAAAATTCAGCACGTACTCAGTGGGAGCATGGACACCAGAATGTATATCAAAGAAGAGAATGTCTTGGTCCACCCTTTGCCCTTGATGTCCAAAGGGGGAGATTGTTGGAATTATGATACAGGTGTTGTCCTTGATGGCAACTCTCTCAGAGGTATGATATAGGTGGCAACTCAATCAGATGATAGATCATAGTACAGCAGGCCAAGAGAGAGGTATACACAGGTTAACCTTGATGAAAGAGCGTATACACGTGGATAAGTAGAACAGAAGACGCGTATACATACACACTCAGGTTCAGAGAAGGAAAGGCGCGTACATGTCAGAAAACTAAGTTTTTGTCTGTGGTATTTGGTCCATGGTATTTTGGTATTGGTCCATGGTATTTTGTCTGAAGTGTTGACCCCAGGTATTGGGTCCAAGGTATTGGTTCTACATGGTTTTGGACCATGGTATTGAGAAAGGCCTAAACCTATATAAGTAGAAGATCATTAGGCCAAGGGGTCTGGAAGTGTGCAAGGAATGAATATCTGATGAAGTGTGAGATATAGTATGCTGGTTATCGGTTTGTGATGTTTTGCTTGATCTAAACCAAGGATGCACTCATGTGGATGATGATGAACGATGGATCGAGATCTTAAGGCTTGGAATGTTTATTATTATATGGTTTGATTATGGATAGACTAGATCTGAATTATTGACGCATGTTTTATTGTATGAATGTTATGATCTGGGTATGACTGATGTCTGGAACAGCTACAAAGTTATGAGTAAATAGTTGCGGATATGTACGCAGGTTGGCTTTGGTAAACGAGCGTATGTACATCGGTTTGGTTCATCATAGTAGCGTATTTATGAGATATGATATTTGAAGTTGCAGTTG
Source organism: Pinus taeda (assembly GCA_000404065.3). Lineage (NCBI taxonomy): Eukaryota > Viridiplantae > Streptophyta > Pinopsida > Pinales > Pinaceae > Pinus > Pinus taeda. The sequence continues at coordinate 67,762 of APFE031270258.1, read as the reverse complement.
GATCTGGTTATTGTTGCAGAGTCTGTTCCGTGTGACTATGTTGTTGACAGGGTTTCAGTGTTTCAATATTGGGTGATTCAGAGATTGATGATGCAGGTGTAGTTGATGGATGTATTGCAATGATGATTAATTTTGTGTTTCAATGTTATTCATGGATCCAGTCTGAAAATTCATGAAACGTGGTCCCTGGAAGAAAAGAGAAGGATGTAGCCTTCTGTAGGCCGGTGCCTACATACTAGTAAATGGATCAGCTAGTACAAGAGCTAAGGGGGTTGTAGCTCCCTTCCAGTAGAAACTGGAAAACGAGAGAAAGTTGTAGCCTTCTACAAGTAGAAACCTGTGTACTGGTATAAGACTGCATCAATACAGGATATTGTAAAAAGAAGTTTCTTATTAAAGGAAGATAGAGACGAATTGCAGCAGGTGGTTTTCACCCACATTGGGTTTCCACCTTATATCATGGTGTTCATGTGTTCTTCTTATGTGTGATGATTTGTTCTATTTTACTGCACCTGTTTACTATTCATATGGTTAATAATGTTCTGATGCACTCATTGAAGATCAACTAACTGAATCTTAAGTTAACTAGATGTACACTAGTTGCATTTAACATAGTTGTGTATATACGTGGGTATCCTTAACTGAAGTAGCATATATTAATCTGAGCATGAAAATGAAAAATTGTTTGATTTGCTAATACTGATTCACCCCCCCTCTCAATATTATTTCCAACAGTTTTTGTAATATTATTGTAAAGACTTCATTTTGTGTTTGCGGAGCATGAAGATATTTTGTGTCACAAACGGTAGTATGCTCTTGGTTTTGTAAATTAAAGTTGGCTGTAAGAGATCTACCCATGGTCTGCGGACCATGGGATTGTATAAAAGGAGCTAAGCTCTACGTAGTTAGAAGGATCGATCAATGGAAGAAGTAAGGGAGTCATAGCTTTAGAGATGGAAGTCTAAGTCTTAGGTTTTAGCATAAGTAGAGGATCTGCAGTTGAGTGCACAGAGACATAAGGTAGAAGTCCGCAGCTCAATGCGCGGACCCCTGCAGGTGTGTGCGTAGGGTGAACAAATTATATAACACATGGAAGATATTAATAAAAGGAGTTATTCTATAATTTTTGCGTATTTGTTCTGTTGATGGGTTTGGATATTTTGTGTATGAATTTCTGATGTTATTCTTCTATGTTACGTGAATGAATACAATTACATTGAATACTAAAACACAATTACGAACATTTGATCACGTAGTGATAAACTTTAAGTATTTAAAAAAATAGTAAAATCACTTAGGGTAATTGAGGAATCTGCATGGCGAGCTACCACAGTAGCGCGAAAGTACCTGAGCCCCTAGTTAGGGCTGTACAAAGGTGGAATGCATACTTTCACAAAGGTATTGGAAGCTAGAATAGAGGGTTTGTCTTACAAGCCGTAGAGCAAGATCACCTGCATGAAGGTAGGGATAGAAGAGATAAAACGACATCACAACCATCTCAGGGAGCAAAAACGTGGTTCCAGCATCCCCCCATACTGCTTTGGGTGAGACCTCAGTCCGCACTCGTAGGATGATGCCAAAAGGGCTAGTAGTGTAGGGATTTGTTTGGCTAAATAACGTTGAACCTGGGTTAGATCCCCTCAAGCCAACACTAGCAAAAGTGTGTGGGAGCGAGGATTTGTTAAAGGAGAACAACAATGTCAAGACACCGATTGTAATCTCTTCTTGATTTAATAAAGATGGAACTATCGATATATTTCCTACATAAGATGTCATTTCACATGTTTATGGCTTAATTTTTCTTGACTTGTTAAGTAGGTTGAATACAATTTGTATATTATCACAGTTGTTTTCTATTATTGTCTACTTGTTTCAGGTGTTTGTAAGAAGAAACAGAGGACAATTGGAGCAAGAAATAGGGTTATCATCAAACGTATAGCGTATTAAGAGGTAGGCCCTCTTAATTGGTTCTAACCTAAGGAAATCTTCTATAGAATGTATTGTTTGTGGCTAGACCCTCTCTTGGGCTAGAGGAATTGTTTATGTCTGCACTTAGAATTTTACCTACACCATAGGGGGGGAGTGGTTTACGGTTTTTCTCATGCGGGATTTGAAACGATGTGGAGCTACCACATAGGGGCAGGTGTGGTTTGATATACAACCCATTTCAAACCCCCCTGGTGATAAAGTTTAGATGTCAAAGGGGGGCTGAAATGGCATGAGGGCCATCGGATGAGAAGCAATAGGCAGAGATGAAGAGTGATATCGAAGAGGATTAACATGATGTTACAGGATGGATTGGTGGGGTCGGGAATTGACATTAATGTCATGTTAGGAAATATGAAAAATAAGGGGGTTATGAAGTTTTGGAAAATGATATGAAGGGAATGAATTAACAGAGGGGCAATATGGGATTAATACTTAGGTTATGGGTTTTTTAAGACTTAGGGCAGTGTTAATATATGATGTGAGAATATAAACCTTAGAGTAACCTTCACTCTTCTTCCAATTTCTTCTGCACATGAAAACACAATGGAAGTTTGATTATGGCGCATTTAGACTAGCAGCCTGTGCATTTTCAAAAACATACAATGAAGCTTTCATTTTATTTTTCTTTCGTAACATTTTATTTTCGTTTTCCTTCTTTATTTAGAGTAGATAAATCCTAACATTTTATCGATATGGATGCCTATAAAACATCAAATTTTCCTAAAATTTTAACTTTTTATTATTTTGCATCCATATCCTGTCGTAACATTTTTTAAAATCATTTAATTGATATGCTAACTTATCAAAACTAGATAATTTTACAACATTGGCTCCAGCTGGGGACTGCTTCCCCCTGTGGGATGAAAAGAACGAGCAGATCCATGTGCCTTCTCCTTAGGCTATGGAGTCTTTGCTGAAAAAAATACTCACCTGCAATTTTTAAAAATAAGTAAACCGTCCGAATATTTATAGACAACGAATGGAATGAATGAACAATCAATATTGAATGTAGTGTTTCAGGTATCTCCCATTGACTAGAAATGAGGAATACTCTCCTTCCAGATTTTGTATAATAGATGTATTGTTCCCTTTGACTTCTGCAATGCTAAATGGACCAAGCTAGAGGTTTTCAAATATGGCATTCTTGCCTTTGTCTTCTCTCCTTGTATCCCACCTAAGAACTATGTCACCTTTCTTGAAATTTCTCTCTAGCCTTTCTGTCAAAAATCTCTTTCATATTGTTCTGGTAGTTCCTTAGTTTGTACTGAATTTCTTCCCAGTATTCATTCAACTCAATTATTTGATTAATTCTTCTTAAGGAATCATCTTTTTCTTCATAATATTCTTGGAGGAACCTCATAACAGGCAAAGCTAAATGAGTAGGAAAATTGCTTCCTTGCCGTAAACTAATTGGAAACAAGACTTGCCTATTGATCTTTTAGGATAAACCTTGTTTATCCAAATGACATGAATAAGATGGTTGTCCCAACTCTTTTTATGGTATTTAAGGGTCTTCTTAATGACCTTAATGAAGCTCTTGTTTTAAGATTTTGCTAACCCATTACCCTGTGGATAGTCTGGTGTAGAATGATGTAAAACGATTGAATGCTTTTGATAGAATTCAATCATCTTGACACTACTGAATGATGTTGCATTATCTGTAACAATCTGTTGAGGACATCCAAATATTGATAGGATGTTCTCTTCAAGAAATTTAATTACAACAGTATCAGTGGCATTCCTTACCAGTATGGCTTCTACCCACCTGGTAAAATAATATGTGGGAGTTAAAATCCATCTATGTTGATTACTTGATTGTGGATGAATTTCCCCTATAAAGTCTAATCCCCAGCAAAGAAAAGGAGAATCACCTCATACTAGAACCAAGGGAAGTGCTGACAATTTTTGTTTTACTAGAAATATTTGGCATTCTTTTCAACTTCTTACTCTTTCCCAAACTTCTTTGAAAAGTGTGGACCAATAGAAACCTTCCTTTAGAATTTTGTAGGTTGTTTCTCTCCAGGAATAGTGTCCACCACAAAGCCCTGCATGGAATTGATCTATAATACCTTCTACTTCATTTTAGTTCAACATGGAAGAAATATATTAAGAGGGTCTTTCCAGTATAGATTAGCATTAATAATGCAATATTTCACTCCTTTAAGCTTGAGGGCTTTGCATTGTTTCACATTTAGCCCATCTGGACATTGAACATTTCTAAGAAACTGCACAATATCATAATACCAATCAAAAAGTAGATATTTGTGATCTATATGAACAAGAATGGCTTGATCTGAAGGGAGAGGTACGTGTGGATTCTCCCCTTCTCTAAAAGGAGGAGGTTCTTGTCGATTCTCCCTTGTTGTTAAGGAAGGTTCTTGTGGATTCCCCCTTGATGGCATGGAGGAAGGTTCTTGTGAATTCTCCCCTTATGAAATGGAGGAAGGTTCTTGTGGATTCTCCCCTAATGACATTTGAGAAACCAGATTTATCCCCAACACTTTGCAGTTGGATTTAGCTAACAATTTGGCTACATCTTGGCCTTTTACTAGCTTTGTGGTTTTTATTTCAAGGTCGAATTCAAGGATTTTAGAAATCCATGTGCCTCTTCTTCCATCAGTATCAGGTTGAGTCAAGACAGTTTTAACAACATGATTAGGGACATAACTTTTGATGTGTGAATGTAGGACATAGGTTCTAAAGGCTTTGAGGGTTTGAATTAAGGAATAATATTTTTTTTCAATAATATCATACCTGAGTTCAACATCTCTCATTAATTTTGAAAAGAAGGCTATGTGTTGGTCATCACCATTTGTATTCTTCTATAAAAGTACAACAGCTAAGGTTGTTTCATATACAAAGGAAAATATGTTGAAGGGTGAAGAATAATTAGGGTTAGCTAATGTAGGGGCTTCAGATATAGCCTTTCTGATCTCATCAAAAGCATACCTAGCAGGGACTCTCCATTTCACTTCGTTATTTTTCTTAATCATGTCTGTTATATCTTTAACTATCTCAACATAATTTGGGATAATTTTTTTAAGAAAATTGATCTTTCAAAGGAAGGTTCGAATATTCTTTTGATTCCTTGGTAGAGAAAGGGTAGGGATAGCTAAAACTCTCATTGGGTCAATTATAACTCCCTCCTTGGAGATAATATTCCCTAGTAATTTTCCTTCCTTCACAATAAATAAGGATTTCTTCAGATTGATTGATATGCCAAATTTCTTGCACCTGTCAAAAACCATGCTCAAGTGTTCTAAATGACTTTCATCAGAATCAGAGAAAATAGTTAAGTCGTCTAAATAAATGACAATAAATCTAGATGTTTTACTGACAAATGCAAGGTCCATGGCTCTTTGGAGAGTGGCTACTGCACTTGTTAACCCAAATGGAATTTTGGCATACATAAATGTACCCCATGGTGTGGTGAAAGCAATTTTATCTTGATCAGCTTTACTAACCATAATCTGATTATAAGTAGAAAATCCATCTAACATAGAGATCCTATTGGCACCTGATACTTTTTGAATTAGATGGTCCATTTTAGGCAGTGGATAGTTATCTTTTAGGGGTGATTTGTTCAAGTTTCAGAAATATACACATAGCCTAATTTCACCATTCTTCTTCCTAACAGGAACTAAGTTGGCTACCCAATTAGAATACCTTAAATGCACTATGATGTGAGCATCAAGTAGCTTTTTAAGTTGCTTTTTAATGGTACCAATAGTATGGGATTAATTCTTCTTAACTTTTGTTGAAAGGGCTTTTCTCCTGGTTTCAAAGGAATCTATTGTTCAATCAAAGATGTGTCATAAGTTTTCAATTCATTATAAGACTAGGATAAAACATCTTTATAGTTCTTAAGAATATTTAGGTATTTTACTTTAACATCTGAAGGTAAATTTAAATATAGTTTAACATTTCTCACATCATCCAAAGTCCCAATATTACATTCCTCAATTTCCTCTTTTGGTGAGTGAAACAAAGGATATTTAGGAACATAATTATTATCAAATAGTTTTTCCAATGAGACTAATCCTTTAGGGATAAAATTATTAGATAACTGTATGATATCATGATCAATAATTTTAGGACTGAGTGATGTTTCTGGACTCCATTGATCTAATTCTTGGATAACTTGTTGATCTTCTTCAATTTAAATATTCGAAAATTCGTCAATGACTTGAAGAAAAGATTTTAATTGTTCATCATCTTGAAAAATATGCTAATGTTTAAGGTTATTAGTAATTTATGGCCAATACTTAACTTGGATTTTATATTCTAACAATACTAGCTCAGGGATTTTAAAGGAACTTGCTGAGACAGCTAGTGAATAAGCATGCATGTTTTCATCTCTAGGAATAGCAGCTATGTTAAAACCTTGAAAGAAATTATCAATTTTGTCCCAAACTTCATTTCTATAGGATCTAAGCCTTGGGTGTTTAGTTTGACATAAAATTCTAACTTGGTTTATTATAAGCTTAGAATAAAAAAAACACTCAAGTTTTGGAACTTTAGACTCCTAACTAACTCAAGACCAAGAAGAAAGGCCTCACACTCAGCCACATTATTGGTGACTCCAAATTCAAGTTTACATGACTCAGTTATGTTTTCTTTATTTGTTGATATAAGAACAATTCCTGCTCTTTCTCCCTCCTTTGAGAGAGATCCATCAAAATAAAGTTTCGAGATGTCTGATTTTACAATTTTACATTGGGAAATGATATTTTCAATGGCAAGTTGAGTGTTTGATGCATCTTTTGAAGCCACATGAAAACAACCAAAATCTTGATATACTATATAGATAGGGTGGTTCTTTTGTTTATCAGACCTAGAAACAATATTAAGGAAATGAACTTCCCTATATAACCTTAAGTGCTCACCTCCATAGACTGGGATAGTAGAAAAAGACATGTCCATCTGAAGTGACCCTCTGAGTTTAGCACAACATGATATAAATAGAAGCATGCCAAACTTGGTAGGAATATAAGTGAAAACTATGTCTAGAACTATACTTTTGAGAGGTATTTGAGATAAGGTCACAATTAGGTCTTTGATCAATCCTAGGAATGGTACTTTCTTTGAGTCAAAGGTGTAAAGGTCATGATAGTTACGGGTGACTTGTAACTAAAGCTGGTCCATTATTACCTTTGGAATAAGGTTATGAGAGGCTACAGAATCTAGCATACAGTTATACAAAATAAAATCATGAGCTTTTAATGTTACATAAAATGGTGGAATAATTTCATCAATCATATCTGAGCTAGGGACAAATACAACCGAGGTTTTTTCATCTTGTAGACTAATAATGTCTTCCTCAACATCTACACTAGAAGATTGTATCCATTTAGACACTTAACTTTTGTAACTAGGATTTTTGGAAATTTCAGCTAAAGATATAGGAATCTTGACCCTTTCCAATTCCTTTTCAATATCCAAAGTAGTCAAAATAGTCCTATCAAATGGAAGAGTTTCAGTGGATAACTATGTAGTCTGAGGTGTTGAAGTTTGTGTTTGAATGCTTTTCACTGCAAGTTCAATTATGGTGGTGGGTTTTGGAGGTCTACTAAGACCTGATCTAGGTCTTAGATCATACCTCTTATTCAATTCTACAATTAAAAATTTAGAGAATGCTTGGTATCTGGAAATTTGAGTATCTCCTACTTCTAGTTCGAAAGGCTGGGATGAAGACAAAGGAACTATGGACATTTCTATTGTTGAAAAATCAATATTATTGATATCTTCAGTAATTAAAGGGCGTGTATCTTGTGACTATTGATCATAAATAAGAAAGGGTGGTTGAATGTTTTGGTTAGAACTCGTTCTTTGAAGAATTTGCATTTTAGGAGCTCTTTTGAATTGAGCTTGATCTTGAGGTCTAATAGTAGTTTGTTAAGGAGCTTTAGGCTGAGTTTCAATTTTTTAAATTCTGTTAGAAGGGTTCCTAAGAAAATATGTAATTTCATCAATTTCTAATTTTCTAATTTATATTTGGAGGATGTTGAATCATTTATCTCATCTTTTAGTTTTCTTTCTGCTTTTTCTACTTTAGCCCTAATTTTACCAGAAGCTACCCTATTGGCTTCTACCTCTATAGCATTTGTCTGCATGTCTTGTCAGACGGAAAGAGTCAATTTTGCGGACAAAACCAACCTCCCTAGAAGCTTAAGGATTTCTAGTGACAAACAAGACAATAAGAACAATCCTTCTCTAAATATGCATTTACCATATAAGAAATCAAGTGTTTAGATCCTACCTGTAGTCCAACGTTGTTGTAGTAGTCCAGCCTCGTCGATCTGGATGAGCTCCTCCTTCTCTCCGAAACGTGCATTCACTAACAATCAAACGATTAAATAGCACCTGAATATCTCATAAAATAAAACATATTTAACATACAGACCAAGGAGTATATGAAACAACTCATAAATAACAATTTTTTGAGAAGAATGGACTTATTTGTATTAATAGGAAACAAAAGAAACCATTACCACCTGAGCCTTGGTGTTGTGCAGGTCCCTCCCAGGGTCCAACAAGAGTTTTCCTTTACTTTGATAAGCTCACCCACTTCCAAATGAAACAAGAAAGGATGTGAATCTCTCCTCACAAGCTTCTACAAGGAAGTCCTAATTCCAGCAGCATCTACCCTTTGGAATATTCAGCTTTCAATCTCCCTCCTTTTGGCCCAATGCCTATATTTATAGTGCTCTAGAGGAAGTTAATCAGGTCCACCATCAATGGGATAAGCCCTTTTGGATGGGGTAGCTCCTTCGTTGATGGGATAAGTTCCTCTATCATAGGGATGCATGAACCATCTGGAGGCGCTCAATACACGTCAAACACTCTTCTAGAAAGCTCTAGAAGTGACCACAAGTAACTTTTTTATAAGATGAAACTCGCGCCTTTTGACCTTTACAGGAGTACGCACCCACCCCTTTACATACAGAGCATACAAGTACGCAGTTATTGTGAACTTGGGTTGCGTACACGCAGGTAAGGCTGAGAGAAACTGCGTACCCAGAGATAAATAGATTTTTTAAAGACTTTCTCTCTTTCTTGAAGTTTGAAATGGAGAGCAGAGGTATGAGACTTGCCAAGGAGGATAGTATGACAGTTGATGGAGCCATACTAACTGAAAATAGTCATGGTGACAAATTTTAGTGTAACAGGTCATAAGTGTGCTGAGAAGAAATTATTTTACATAGAGTATGAAGAGGAGGATCAAGAATCATCAAAAGAAGAGGATATACACTAGGACCCCATCCCAGAGAAAGAAGAAATGAATCAGACCATATCTTGTAAAGCATTGGCAAGAATTACCACTCCTCAAACTCTCAAGATAGGACATATTAAGAAGAAAAAGGTGCAAGAAGTGAAAGATCACATCAAGAAAGAAGAAATGAATCCAACCATATCTTGTAATTCATTGGTCGAAATTACCACTCCTCAAACTATCAAGATAGAAGGACATATCAAGAAGAAAAATGTTCAAGAAGTGAAAGATCACATTGAGCGTCAAGAAATGAATCCGACCATATCTTGTAAAGGATTGGAAGAAATTACACTCCTCAAACTCTAGAGATAGAAGGACATATCAAGAAGAAAAAGGTTCAAGTAGTGAAAGATCACATCGAGCATCAACAACAAGTTCTCCAACTTTTAAAGGATAATGCCACTTCAGTGCAAAATCAAACAAAACAAAAGGTAGATCAACATCGTAGTGAAAAATGTTTTGATGTAGGTGATTGGGTATTTTTACTACTACATCTCAAGCAAGATATTGATGAAAATGAAATGTTGGCAATACTACATGCACTTAAAAAATGGCGACCCTACCAAATGGGAAGACTCTTCAATGATGAGGATGTGGAAGCATTGTTTTGTGATATTTCTATTATCCAACCAGATTGGATAAACGAAGAAAGGGATGAATGGAAGAAGGACAAAGAAGTGTGGCCACTTATTCAAAAGTTACAAAAGATCCCAATTCAAACAATATTGCTAGAAATTGAAGAGGAAGGAAAAATCATATTGGAACCTGGAGCAGTGACAGAAATAAGAACCCGGCAACTACGAAATCAATCAATTTAAGCGTATCTCATCAGGTGGAAGTACTTACCAGCTGAAGATTCCACATGGGACGACAATAATTTTATACAGAAGAATCAAGAACTACTCAAGCGTTGAGGACAAGGCTTTTTGAAGGAGAGGGGCATGTTAGGACCCTATACTACTAGTGTAACCCCTTATTGTTATTAGTAAAACACACTTTTGTTGTTCTTCAGAGGATAATCTTTGTTCTAAAAAGTATTTAAGGCTATCACATTAAGAATATTGTGTTTTAACCCTTCAACATATACAACATTTTGTGTTTTAGCCTTTCATCATTAAGAGTAACTGTACCTTTTCTAACTATCCTTGCAAAAATATTATCCGTAAAGGTAACACTTCCTCCCTTTATTTCCTTTAGGGTGAGAAATTTGTTATGATACCCTATCATGCGTTTTGAACATCCAATATCAATGTTCCATTGGCTTCCTTCATTTTGATCATACAACGAAAGTCCACATTCTTATGTTCTTCTTTATTCATTTTCCTCACCTTTGTGTATTCTTCTCTATGCCTGGTAAGAAGATCATCCACAGTCTGGTTTAGCGACCACTAGTCCATGTGCTCTATCATTTGGAGATCCACCTCACTCAACTTTGAATCCATATAAAAATCAAGATGAACCAAAACATGGGAACTCCATCACATGATGACTATCTAGAAATGGAAAGGCTAGGCTGAAAACATTGTCACACCTGGAAAAACCCATGCCATAATAACAAAAGAACCACATGCAATACCATGCATGCCAAATATAGCAAGGAAAATAAACATGCAAATCAATACTTGAAAAGAATCATGTTGTAGCTGCTTGATCTTACTCTTCCTTGCTTGCTCCTTCCTTCCTCTTGCCTTCTTTTCCTTTCTTGCTCCAAAGAAAAACCTGAGAAAAATATTTGAAAAATATTACACATTGATCCTCAAAAGCCTTTTTATTAATGAGGCCTCTATTTTCTTCATTTTCCATTATATTCCATCATTTTCCTCCTCACATGCAACCTGTGACCTTTCACCTTCCTTTTCTCCTAATTTCCATTATTTTCATAAATAAATGTGCCAAAAATGCCGCACCCCTTTTTGTTGTCTAGGAAATCCTCTCTGCGGACAAAGATGAGCCCTCTACCCCAATGAGTGGGACTAGCAACCTACGTGACAATCTACTAGATACTTTCCTAAGTTACAATCGAAATAGAAGAAGAGAAAGATGGCCTACCTCGTTTCGATGCTATAATATCCTCCTTTGTTGAAGACCTCGAATTGCTTGCACCATGGGCTCAGTCCTACTACTCATAGCGTTTGAATGCCTGCACAAGAGATCAACACACAACAAATCATACAAGTACAAATAGCATAATCGAAAGTAACCTACTTAACAGATCAAGAAGCATTAAGATAAATGATGCATTAATATACAGATTTATGGGAAATGAACCAGTAGTTGTATATATTAATAGAATAAAGGAGGAAGCATACAACCAAGCCTTGATGTCAATAAGCTTTCCTTGAGTGAATGTCCAATTCAAAGCTCAAGCTCTCCAAGCACTCCTTCTCCAAGCCAAATGAGTAGCATGTAGGCACAATATCATAATAAGGGTGCAAATAGCCAAAGACAAACCATTTGGGAATGGGAGTGGATGAATATATAGGCAGGGAAAGGGAGTTAGGATCTCTCCAAAGATAGGAGAAGGCCCTCATCTCAAGGAGGTAGCTCATAGGGATAAGACCAAAATTCCAAGCTGAGATAACTCAACCTCATCCACGCTGAACAACGTCCAACTTGTCATTTTGGAAGGCTCTAGATCACGAAGCTTCTTGTTGTATTTGGGAAAATTGACTCTTAGGGATCATCGCTAGTATCCAAGCAAAAAGCGTGCTGGCATTGCGGGGCTAGTATAGTGAAACTAGCGATCATCACAATTTTTAGTGTCAAGGGAGTAATGATGCTACAATTAGGGTTTTAGAGCCATTTCCTTCAGGGGAAGCTCAAGGAATTTCTCAATCCGTGTTTTAAGGAGGATCTGAGATGCATATTTGGATGGGTGCACTGGATGATGGCCATGTTTCAGGCACTTCGGGGTATGTCACAGGGAAGTACAAGAGGTGTGACAGAAGACTATGTAAGAGATGCCCCCTAAAGCATGAAGGCAGAACAAGGAGTGACGACTGAGATTCTTTACGATATTTTGCAAGGAAGAGAACGAACACTGTGAGGAGACCTACAAATGAAGGACTCATATACATATACATATTTGATATCAAAACATGAATCCATGACATGGACGCAACCATCCGGATGGTAAGATCCAAGGTATGTATGCAACCATCTTATATAGAAGGATCATCATAAATGTAAAGTCGCACGGTATGGTCACAACCATTCGTATAGTAGAAACATGTGTACAATCATGAATAATACATAACTCCACGCAGCCTGAGTCATATAAGACAAGACTCATGGATCTCGTGCTCCATCCCAACCCGATCTAAGCATGAATTCTAACATGTGAATGAATGTGTCGAAGTCGAACATGCTAGAAAACCACCTGTTTACCAGCCAATGACATGGACCATTAACATGCATGAGAGAAACCACCAGTAATGAAAATGGTTCTCAATGTATGACATTACAATCCGTGAATGCAAAAATGAAGCTGAAGTTGAACACTCGTGGAATCACCCGATCGAAGGAAAATTATGAAAACTTGTCATTGAATGCGAAGAACTTTGCCATTAAGGGATGTAAGCTCTAAGGTACTAAAAGGGAGTCTCTAAGTCATCTTACCAGATAATGATTTGAAGTCGACAAGAAGTGACTCATCAAAGAAGGGCCATGATGATTCCCCCATCATCAACATGAAATGAGGAATAAAGTGGAATGAAATGAATAGGATCCAAGACTGTAGCAAAGGGTTAGACAATGTATAGGTAATGAACTACAGATAGGACTTCTCTTGAACATCAGTGATAGGACTCCGGAGTGTGGCAAAATTTGACTCAACATGAGACCAAGGGTCATGATGAAATGGAATAGTTAGATGAGAGGAAAAATGGATCACCCAAATCCGGGAGGACAAGTGACTGAGTGTGGATATCCCAAACCCAACACGAGAAGCAGAAGAGTGTCATGTTTAAGAGCAACATGCTGCCTATACAAAGGATGTTTCACTTTCATTTTCCCCCACTATTTCTAGCAAGTACCCCCAATTATTTTTTATCACAAGCTTGAAGGGGATAACATATGCTTGTCATATAAGTTCATTCTTCAAATGAATCCATCCTAGTAAGTTTTATGAGTCCTAGGAAGGAGAAAATCAGTCTCATCATGGTGACGAGTCTTTCATCGTAAATTTTTTTAATGAGTCCTATAGATTTTTTTTTCATATTTGAAGAGTTTGAAGAAGAGACAAAAGAGAAAAATCCATCATGTCCCTTTTTGTAATTTTTCCCTCAAACCTGAAAAGGTAGAAAACAATAGTCAAGAGAACCTCTTGACCATTTCGACCAAGGTGTACATTTTTCGTAAATAGTCAATCTCAACCTGAAAAAGGGGTAAACATATACTAAGACGACGTAAATTCATTTAATTTAACAAGTTTGAAAATACAAGTACTCGACAATCTTTTCATGTTTCAAGGGTCAGAAAAAAGCTTAAAGATGACTCTTGGGGGGTTCCTTTTTCATTTATTTTTAACGAGTCCAGGAAAGAGATAAAATAAAACTCGTTGAATTAGTCAATAATAATCACTGTATCCACCAAAAAGTACCTGTAACTGCACAAAGATAACCAAACATCACTGATATTGAGAAAAATAATAAAATATTGGAAAAAAATGAATTTAAAACCTATAAATAGACTAAAAGTAAAAACATTTTTACCATTTCACTTGGAGTAAATTTGAGAGTGCATTTTCACCCCATTTTCTTCGATTTTTCAGCCAAGCAGTGCCAGAGATCTAGGGCATCATTTATTGAACTGTCAGATGCAGGTAAGAGATGTTCATTTTCTCTTACATTCATTATGTTTTCATGCATTTTCATCTAATTTTTTCTTGCGAAAGGGAAGGATTTTAATTTTTAATAGCTGGGGTGATCATCGTGGGTTTGCTCATTGGACCTGCGATGGTTTCCCCTGAGCCAAAAGGCACTTGCGATGACATCGTGGGTTTAATAAAAACAGACATGATGATCGCGTGGCAGAATGTTTGGAGAAAAATCTCCCACTTAGGGTCAAATTTCTGAGTTTTAATCCGTGGAAAAGCATTTAATTGATGTTTAATGGTTGTTTTGCAGGAGATTTCAGAATCATGGTTACTAAATGGAAGGAAAGAGGCCATGAGGTAGAAGATCATCAGGCTGCCCAAGATCTAGAATGTGTGAATGCTTCGAGGAACTGTGGGATACTAAAATTCTTCCGAACCATAGGACTCAGAGCCCAAAATGAGCTGCTACAATAGTTGACCAGTTTATGGGATATTGATCGAGAAATATTCATTATTGGAGACTAGGAACTGGAACTCGAAGAATTAGACATTTACTTCATTACTGGATTGTATAGAAGAGGGGAAAGAGTTCAACTCTTTGGATCTCGTCCTAGAGGTGAGAGCACTAGTGCCCTAATCAGGAGACATTTCCTAGGTGTATAAATGATAGTGAGTGGGAAGGTGAAGATAATGTCTGTCAGAAATATTCCCTTAAGGACGATTATACACACCATGGATCGTATAGCCAGGTCACAGGATTTACATGAGATTTCTAAATCTCAATTCCAGTACATGGTAGACTACCTTACTCCAATATGAAGAAGCAACTGACCAAAGGTAAGAAGGGAAACATGAAGCAGTTTAGCTTCCGTTCGATCTTGGTCAATTTCTTTCTGGAGCAAGTCCCCTATTTTGGTATTAGTGGATAGAGGTGCCGGATCCTACTCCACAAGATCCTAGGCTGGCCAAATGGAGTGAACTCATGCCTCATGGGGAGGAGGACAACATATGCATTTCCCTTAGTAGTTTTTTAGTTGGTTGCATCACCATCTGATCGTTGTGGATGACTACGCCTATGCAGACATAGATTTCAAATGGGATCCGAATCTACCTCTGCCATGGGGTGAACAATGGACTGTTGCAGGCAAAACTTGTTTTTGGATTTTTCAAGTTTTATAATTTTTTGTGAAAGTATATATGAGATTTAACTTGTGATAAATATGCAGATGTTGGACTAGAAAGGCCTCCTAGTATGTTACCAATAGCACGACAAGTAGCATGTTAGGTAGAATATGCTCCCTATGAGGAAGGAGAAAATCCCATGGTGGAGATGGAATGCAATTTGGAAGTGATCACCCGTGGGATTCCAAAATATGCTACTATAGACGACGTGCCACTGCGATACTAGAGGCATATAGTCGGAGTGTCTACGAGACTACATCGGTTATTAGGTCGAGTGATTAGAGGTGTTTCATGTTATCGCAAGTATCATGTAGGCGAATAACCTTTCTATTTGTTTTTTTCACTATTGTAGGCTTTGAAATCCATGTGTCTCGAAACAATTTATTTTTTGAGATTTTGATCGAAAAACTCTGACAGACGCTCTCTCTCTCTCTCTCTCTCTCTCTCTCTATATATATATATATATATGCATGTTTTATTTTCTACTTATGTGTCCATGTGTCATGGTGATATGATCAATTTTACAAATTGCACAAATGTCTATCAAGAACATAATTTTCTAATGCATCTGTTAATGTATTCAAGTTACGTGGAATGTGTTGATTTGTGATAAAATCAAAATTTCTTTCTAGTAATCGAACACGTAGATACATATGCAAAATTTGTGGATTTATTATCGAACAATGATTATTCAATTGTAACACAACAAGTAGTGAATCTAATTTAACAACTAAATTTCTAATGCCAAGAGTAACTGCTTCTGACAATAGTTCAATGGCTGCACTATATTCAAAGATATTATTAGTTGTTTGTCCTAGGAAAATACCTTGTGAATCGAACAACTTGTCATCAGAAGAAAAGAGTGCCCAAGCTACAGAAGACAAGTTCTGTGTGATATGACAAGAACCATCAGCAAAACCAACATAATGGTCTGACGACATCTGCAAACCGAGTGGAACATAAGGTAAGCAGAAAAAACATGTCTGCAAAGTAAACAATCACACCAAAAAGAAAAAGTGCACACCAATGAATTCACACACTAATGTACAAAAGTAATTATACAGAACTCGTGCATAATACTCTTTTCAGATACAACTCTTTGCAGGGTTGTGACAATGCATTTCCTTCGTAGTCAACTATCTCATAGGTGCCCTTTTGCAAGACACGTTTTACAATATATGGCGCATGCCACATAGTTTCGAATTTTCCGTCTTCCAACTTATCGTTGGCTTGATCATATAAGAGGGCCAAGTCGCCTTCAACAAAAGTGCATGGAGAAATGGTTTGATTGAAATGAGCTTTAACACATTTCTTTTGGGCTTCGATCACCATTGCAATAGTACGATAGGTCTCATCAAGCCTCTTAAGGTAAAGTAACTACTCCTCTTCAGGCGAGGTATCAGGAAGTAGTTTGATAACTAATTTCAACGAAGGGATTTCACATTCAATCGTGAATGTCACCTCTAAACCATAAACCAGCTAGAATGGAGTAAATCTAGTGGTTGTCTTAGCCAAAGTCCGGTAAGCCCAAAGAGTCGATAATAGCATAAGGTGCCAATCCTTTTTGTGCTTCCGAATGGTTCGTTGAAGCATAGTATTAAAAAAAATGTTAATTTCTTCAATTTGGTCATTGGCCCGTGGATAGTAAGGAGTTGAGCTATCACAATGAAGACCCAATTAAGAAGTTAGCTCTGCCATCATGTACTAATGAAAATGTGATCCATGGTCAGTGAAAATGGCTTGAGGGATGCCAAAACGGGCTATGACATGGTTGAAGAGGAACTGAGAAACAATGATATTGTTAGTATTATATGTGGGCAACACCTCGGCCCATTTAATGAAGTAGTCGACGACGACGATGATATAGCAATTCCCCCCGTCCAAGCGAGGGTTACATGTCATGAAGTATATGCCCAATTTAGCAAATGGGCCAATGGTAATGACTAGGTGTAGGGGTGCTGGTGGGGTGCACTACTTGTGGTTAAAAATATGTCATTCATGGCACTTATGAACGACCAAAATACAATCCTTGAAAATGGAAGGCACGAAATAACCAGCGTGGAGGATTTTCTAAGCAATGGCATAACCTAACGTGTGACCACCACATGCCCCAAAGTGGCAGTTGTTCAAGACTTGTTTAGCCTCTTCAAGTGTTAGACATCTGTGAAGAACAAAGTCAACACCGACTCGATATAATGTATCACCTAGAATCTGATAAGGTTGAGATTGATGTCGAATGTGGCATCGGTCGGATCGAGACAACTCAGTTCGAAAGGTTTCAGTATAAATATAAATAATGATATCTCCATACAACAGTTCAAGAGTTCTGATGAGAAACAAAGTTTCATCAGGAATCTTCTCAGTAAAATCGGTGGAAGTGTTTGCGGAAGGAAGGGCACAAATTAATTCGACAAAAAAAGTGATTTCTTTGATTTGGCGATAGTAAAATCCAAATCAAACTCTTGTAGGATAACAATCCATTTAGAGTATTTTCCCCCAAGCAATTGACGAGTCAAAACATAATTCATGGGGTTGCAGTCAGAAATCACGGTGATCTTCTGTAGAAGAATATAATCATGAAATCTTTGAATAACATGGGATGCTACTAAGAAAAGTTTCTCGACATGAGCATATTGAGTTTTAGAGTTAATGAGATTTTAGCTTAAATAATAAAGCATGTGTACATTACCATCATCATCATCCTGAACCAATACCATAGCAATGGTACTGTTGGCTGTGGCCAAGTAGAGAAAATAATCATGACGATAGCCAAGGGGATACAATAAAGGAGCACTTATGAGTGTGTTATTTAGGGCATCAAAGGATTGTTGGGTAATATCATCCAAAATAAATGGGATGCCATTTTTGAGAAAGTGAGTAAATCCCTTTGTGAGCTTAGTGTAGTTAGGGACAAAGTCATGAAGAAAATTAACCTTTCCTTGTAAACTTTGCAATTGATGCAGTGAGGTAGGACGGGGTAAGTTTAAAATAGCCTCAACTTTCAGAGGATCTATTTGGATACCCTCTTGGGACACAAAAAACCTAAGAGTCAACCATATTTCATGCAGAAGACACACTTATGTAGATTAAGATGAATATTATAGTGTTGAAAACGCAGAAAGATGGCTCAAAGGTGGTCTGGATGGTCATGACGCTTAGAAGAATGAGCCGGTAAGTTATCTAGATAAGGTTGAAAAATGTGTCGAGTATCATGAAAAGCATATGACATTGCTCTCTGAAAGTTAGCACCAGTGTTTTTCAAGCCGAAAGGGAGCTTATTATAGGCAAAAGTTCCTATGGACAAATGAAGGTTGTCTTGTGTTTATCAGCGGGTAAGATGTTCATCTGGTTGTAACCAGAAAAACCATCCATAAAAGAGAAAATTTCTCTCCCATCACACTCATCGATGATTTTATCAATAAAAGGATTGTGATAGTTATCTTTCGGGCATGCACGATTGATTTCGCGTTAATCAACACAAACTCGGATCATGCCTCACATTTTAGTAACATGTACAATGTTAGAAATCCAATCTGTCAATGCGATAGGATAGATAAAACCAAAATTTAAAAGGTTTTCAACTTCTGCCTTAATAGCATCAGCCTTCCTAGGATGCGTAGGAAAAATCCGTTGAAGAACCGGTTTCACATTAGGATACGTAGGTATTTCGTGCACCACAATAGTTGCATCAATACTAGGCATTTCCTCATATGAACAAGCGAAGACATCACAAAATCATTTGAAAATATCGGTGTAAACCCTGATTTCATTGGGAGAACAAGAAACCCCAATATGAATGTTCTCAACAATCCCATGTTTAATGGAAATGTTAAGAGGGATGGTTGTAGTAATATTTCCCATATTACCTTCAGACAAAAATTTGTGCACTAAAATAGGTGTTTGAAGTGGATGTGTCAGGTTATGAGAAATGAAAGCTTCAAGATACGAAGGAATTACACCTAGGCTTGGAAGAAATTAAGATTGATGATGAATATCATTCCAAGGAGTTTCGTAAAGAGACAAAGCCTCAAAAATACTTTCGTCGGTGGGGAATGTCTCGTTCAAAGGATTCAAAGAATCCCAAGAACCCAACCAAGGAGATTGCACATAAGTATCCAAGTTCATACTAAAAACAACGTGACTTTCTGAAGCAATCATTGAAGCCGAGACAATTTATTGATAAGCTTGTTCCAACAAACTTAGTGGCATGGAATCACCAAACAAATCAATTTGATCTAGAGAAGGAATAATCCATGGATTTGTAGAGACAAAGATCATATTGATCAAGGTGACATTTGGAGGTGGGAGAGAAAATGTTCCCATTAAAGCAGAATCTTTAAAAATACCTTCCCCCACACTGTCATACTAAATTTCAGTATTTCCCACATATGGGACGTTTTTGTTCGAGGCACCAGAAGAGAGAAAACACAATTGGTCGAGGGTGACTATTTTTCCTTCATGAGGAAAATGGAGCACCTAGAACAAACAGGAAAACACACAAAACATGACATGGGTCTAACTTTTCCCGAGAAGAAGGTTGTATTTGAGATTCATGTCTACAACTTCCACTTCTAGCTCGAAAATCTTCCCTTGCAAAGTGATAGGAAAACTTGTGAGAATACCATACGGACGGGAGCCTCTGCCATCAAAGGCCTCCAAGGTGTTCGGGGACTGGTTAAGGTGTGGAGAGCCAATGGCTTTCCAACATGAAATATACATGGTGCAGGTGGAAGCACCTTCATCAATGACAATCCGATGTATCGTCTTTCCTTTTATAATAACTTGAATCAGAAAAGCAATATGATGAGGAAGATGAGGAACATGGTTTTCAAGATTAAAAGTAATCAAACTAGAATTAGTAGGATCAATGGCTCCTATAGTAGACAACAATTATTTCCATTGTGTTGGACATGTTTGGAGAACGTCCAAAGCGGACATCACTGAAGGTGGTTCAGCTAGATATTCGACTATAATGTAATGCTATGCATCTCTACCGTTTAGATTATAGGATGATTTCCGAAGCACACCTTTGGGAGGTGGCCAGAGAACAGATTCATTAAAAGGTCACTCAATATGGAGCAGACCAGAACAGGGTGGAGTGGAAGTAGAAGGTATATCAATGGCTTCTTTCTCCACAATCTTCTTTTGAGGAGTTTGATAATCTTTTAATCGAGTAGCGATAGAGATAGGTAATGAACCCTGCATCATGAAAACTTGAGAACTAGAGGAGGAGAGGATTGTGGTTGGTCTACCAACTGAGTCTGCTGAGATGGAAATGGCTCTTTCAAAATAGCCAAAGTCCCTTTCAATAAACGACTAACTTCAGTATGGCGGGGGTAATCCTTGGTATAATGGCCTTCCTCACAAATGAGGCAAGGATATTTCGGCTTTCATTCAGAGGCATCATCAACAGATGAATTGGGAGGATCCTATTTTGGGGTATGAAAATTTTCTTTGCTTTACCCTTTTTCTTACCTTTCGAGGCTTTATCTGCTGCAATAGTCTAGATGGCTTGGATCTCAGAGGGTTTACCGGGATTTGATGGATTTTTTAAAGGATGATTAGAACCAGTATCTGAAACAGATTTTTGCTTCAAAGAAGTTTTGGTACAAGTATGAGACACTGATCCAATTATACCATCAATAGGTGGTACATCAAGAGGCTTTGGAGATGCTGGATCCGAAGATGGTCTCAGATCATCAAGAAAAATTTCATATAGCATGCTAGATTAGGAATAGAATAAGTCTAAATACTAGGCACGGGAAATAGGCTGGTCCTCGGTCACACTCCACTCATTGCTATATCTTTAGAAATTTTGTTTACAAATGATTTGGTAACCATTTGGTTAACAACTCATCAAGAATTTCAAATTTGATGAGGCAACACCAACGTCTCCTTTCATGGATGTCATAAGAAATATGGTTCACGATATCTTGCTTTAGAGATGTGAGAAAATGAGTACTAGTTTCATAACAAATTGGCAATTGGAAGTGGGCGAGGAAGGCCATAGTCAAAAAGTTAAAGTCTACATAGGTACCCCGAGGCAATTCGAAATACCATTTTGTGGCAGTACCTGTCAAGGTTCGCTGAAAGAGGTGGAGATGAATAGAATCGTCAAGGTAAGAATTAGAAGAACACCATAAGTGATATGTCATCACATGGGCTTGAGGATCCTCTTTAGGTTTTCCTTCAAACTTAGGGCAATCACTTGAAATTTTAGTAAGAACTGGAGGCCAGTAAGGCAAATGAAGAATGGGATCATTAGTAAGCCTCGAGACATTAGATAGTTCCAATGTAGCTAAAAATGGAAATTGCAGATTAAAGAGCATGCAAGGCATTTGAGGAGGCCCAACCTAAAGGTTCCAACATTGTTGGTAAGTATTCTTCCCCCACAACGGAGGATTTTGACCATAGGGAACTTGATTCTGCCCCCACTGGGGGTACCTTGACCTTAAGGTGGATTCTATTGAGGGTAGGGTTGATATTGGTCTACCATAGGCCATTGATAAGAATTATACACAACATATGGATTGTAAGGTTGCTACACTTGTTGACCCTAGATGTGAAGTGATTGGTTCTGCTGCTATAGGGGTTGACCTTGTGTCTACAAGGTTTGACCTTATTGATATACTAGTTGAGCTTGCTGTTGCAAGGGTTGACCTTGCTCCTGCAAAGGTTGGCCTTGCGGATACAAGGGTTGAGTGGGTTGTTGAACAAACGATGTTTGCTATTTCAAAGGATGTTGATACTGCTGCAAAGGTTGGCCGCGTTGTTGCAAAGTTTTCCCTTGTTGTTGTAACAATTGTTGAATAGTTCCTTGAGGGATACCCTGTGGGTATTGGTAAGTTCAGAATGGGATTTGGCCATATGCACTAGGAATAATAGATTGACGAGATTCCACATGAGGTCCTGCTTCTGGAATATAGTGTTGATTTTACAATGATTGTGAACCATATGGGACATAAGCTTGTTGGAGTGGTATCTAGGCCGTGTAAGGCTGTTGATACTGGATATTACCCATCCTAAATGAAACAATGGGGTTAGGAATACCACCAAGATAAGGTTGATTGACTCCAACCATGTGAGGTTGTGATCCACTCACATGGGTTCCACCTAACACAAGAGGAATGTTTGGATTCCCCCCCGAGGCTGTGAATAAGGTGGTGGTACATTTTGTCCACTTGTCGGAGGGACTGAGGAAATCAGTCACGCATGGACTGAAAAACAGTCAGTTGTACTAGAATGGAAGCTTGAAATGATGGTAAAGGTTGCGATGGAAGCATCGGTTGAATGGGAAATGACGCAATGGAATTTTGCACAGGAATTTGAGAGGTCACGTTTGGGATAAACAGACCAGAAGTAGGCATGGAATTTGATGACCAAATAGGATTTTGGTACAAAGAGGAAGCACTAGGAGTTCCTAAAAATAATTGAGCTAAGGTTCTATAACCATACGAAAGTGTAGGCCCACTGGTTTAAGGAAGTATTTAAGATGGGACTCATCCTATAAAAGGAAAGCCTTATGGAGGAAAGTCATATTCTTTCTCTTCATCAACATGAGGAGTGTGAATAGCAGAAACTTTGAGAGGACCTTGAGGAGAGGTTGGAATCTCACCTTTTGAATCCATGCATGGAAACAACTGGCGAGGAGGAATCCAAGATGTACGAGGATATAACTCCAAAGGAACACCAGGTCGATCATAAGGACTATAAGGAGGTTGAGGAGATATCACAAAAGGTTAAAATAATGGATTTGAAAGATACAAGACAAACCTTTGTGGACTCTCAGGTTTTTCTTGATTAGACTCTTGAGGTGAAAAAGAATATGAAGGCAGTAGACGAGAAGCAAGGGGTTGATTTCTTGGGACAATCCCAAGTTCAAAACCTTGATCTTCAAGTGATTGAAGAAGTTCTAAATGAACTACTTGTGAAGACCCTTCAGTATCAGATAAGGAAGGGGAAATTTGGGGTAGACTCAATGGTTCAGCCACGATGCATTTATCTCAAGAGCAGAAAAAGAAGAGATGATTCATTGAGGGCTGATTAAAATTTACAAGGGATTACTCAATATTGGGCCAAGAAGAAACTGCATGGGTTCAACATGTTATTGTTGGCAGTTAATTTTATCGACACCAAACAACAAATAAATAAAAAATGGGTAATAACTAGGAAAGAGGGTTTACAAAGTATCCGTGAACCACAGTATACACCCCAATTGAAACCAAGGATTGAACATACATCGGCCAATCTCCTCGAATGCTGTGCTCAATGTATCACATTTACAAGCCCACTGACTCGGTTACCTGTGGCTAAAGGACAAAAACCTAATGGGGTCTCCCAATATATACGTGATGGTATAGGGAGCACAAGTTCATGTTAGCTCTGTCTAATGCAGAAACATTCGATGAGAGTGTCCCTATATACTTACCATACTGAAGTGCCTCCGATATACCTGAAAGTATTGGAGTACCTTCTATATACTTCCATACTGGGATGGGATTTCACCCCCGGGATAGACTACAGGAAGTTAATGACAACTACTATGTTTAAAGATGTTGAAACATGTCTCTAGCCTAGACCTTTAGATATTTGCAATAAGTTACAAATTCTCCTTAGGTTAATTGAGGTAAATTTTAATTTTATCTTGGATTAAGTTTCAGTTTGATGGCTCAACGATGTCACTTGTTCCTATAATGCAACTAAATGATGAAAATAGAATCTTTACATTTGATGAAGGCTAAACTAGAGAAGGAAGAGAGACAACCGAATAATGCATCAAACAAGTAGAATGCATCAACACAACTATTTCCAATGCAAAATGTAAAAACAAAATCTAAGCTTTCATTTCACTAACAAATGCAATGTCAAGATGTAATCTTATAGAAACTAAATCACTTTCCTTTCACTAAGATGAAATAATGATTTTTTCCTTTCACTTTTATTCAATCAATTCAAATTAGTGCAATAATCAAAGGAAAATGAAATCAACTCAAATCAATGAAAAATCTCTTTCACTTTACTATTTTGAATGCAAGAAATATTTCAAAAATACTTAAATGACAAGATCTTTCACTTTTTCTTTTTGAAACATAAGAACGAAGACAAGTACTTTCTTTTGGTTCAACCAAAGTAAACAATTTGTATTCTATGTTTTACAATGGAGCCAAAACAATCTTCAAAGCATCAACACAACTCGAAACTAATGAAAACAACTTCACACCATTGAACCAAAAAAAACTTGGAAAATATGTCTTTATTGCAAGAAGACTCTTGAATGGGAGAAATCTGTTATCCTCCACAATATCCTAAGGCTGAGAAGGGAGATCGAACGAGGTAACATCAGACTACTTAGGGTTCAAAAACTAGCCTTGCTAAACTAGAAAGGGATCTCTCTATGAATTCACAGCCAATGATGACTGGAATGGGAAAATATGTTAGAGTAGATATGTTCAGCTCTAGGGTTTTGAAAATTTTAGGGTTTGATGTTGGATCAGGTAGCTAGGTCAAACTATCAAAGGATTACAACAACAAATATATACAGGAGCAAGGTAGCAATACTTTTGTCGACGGATTTAGGGTTTTTTTGGTGTAGTGTAGGGTTTGAACGAGTAAAAGGTATTAATGAGCATGTGCACCATGAATTCATTAAGTAAGAAGGGAAATTACACAAAATAAATTTCCCATCAAAATAGAGCTTTCATGAAAAGAATTCTGCTTATAACCTTTAAGGAAAATCACTAAAGAAATAAGTTATGGAAAGAAGAGATATATATGATAATATAAAACTATAACAAAGGAAATACACCATCAAAAACTTATTGCACATGAATTCTTAGATAATATTTCAACTTCTCCTTTGATTTTCTAAAAAAAGAGTTGAAGTACAAGCTACAAGTGTTCCAACCTTTGATGTCCAACCTGTGCTATGACTGAAAAATAGATACATATAGACTAAAACCATCTTCCCCTCTCTGAGGTTTGAATCCTTTAGTTTAGGAACTGATTAGATGAGGTGTTCAAACAAAACCCTAATGTCTAGGGAGGTTAAAACAAATCCCCCATATAGACTTTGACTGAACTACCCTCATAAATGAGGCCTAAATTTAAATGAAAAATAATCTAACAAGTTTATTTACCATTAATTACATCATAATTACATCAAAGTCAAATAGTTACATCATAAAAAATCAAATGTGGCTGATGAAAGTGAGAAAAAGTAACTTCAGGAAAAAGCGCAACGAAATCAGGCAAAAGTGCAGCGTGCTAGGAGAAAGCACAACAAATGTGGGAGAATTGACTTTTGGAGGCCTTCCCGAGTTCCAAATCAGGAGGTTGATGGATCATTGTAAATTTGTGGATGTATGATACACTATGAAATATTCAAAAGCCTAAAAAGGTTTCTTCTAGCCCTTCAAATATTCATTCTTCCAGAGGTACTCCCAAAAGTGCAGCGTGCTCTTCAAAAAGAGGGCAGAAAAGTGTTTTTTGAGTTGTTTCAGCCTTTTTCACCCACCAAAACTTGTTGAATGTCTACTTCCAAAGTCCACAAGTGATGTATAAGTCATAAGGAATCTAAATATTCAAACAAAAAATAATTTGGAATCCTTCATTAAAAGTGCAACATGGGGCACGCGTGTTTTTGACCCAGTGTCTGTCTCCAAAATTTCCAAAAATTCATCAAAAACCAAAATTTCTCCAAATCTCTTCAAAATTTGTCTAGAGCTACTCAATGAAGTCCTGAGTAGGTATTCTATGATATGAGGGAAGTATAAAAAGAAAATCCAACTTAACCCTCTTTTGGCTTGATTAGGGTTTCCTTGAGTTTTTCCTTCAACTGCCTGATCTTGACTTTGGAGACTTGATTCCTTGTGTAGTAATGAGCAGTCATGTGTCTTTGCAACTTATTGTCTCTATTGGCCCTCTTAAAAATCTTCTCCAAATGAAAATTCACTTTGAAGACATTGATTTATACTATAATTAGGTCAATTGAAGACATTTTCTCTCTTTGTTGCTGAAGTGCCCTTTTGAGCGCTCTAGCCCTTGGCCTTTTCCTTGTCACATGATCTTGATGCTCATCTGAATCATCTGTGTGAACTAATACTTTTCTCTTTACATCCTCTTTGCCAACATCAACCTTATGCTTTCTAAAGAGTAGTTGATTTACCTTCAATTGCTTATTCTCCTGCTCTAGGAATGAAATCATGAAATTTGCCTTAGACAAGCTGTCCTTAAGCTCTTTAATATCATCATATTTCTCCATGATGACCTGATCTATTGTCTTATGCTCCTTATTAACCTTCAAGTCTACCATATTAGTGTCAATATGGAATGGCTCCTCATCTTGCAAAGATGCCTTATGCTGTGATGGTGATCCCTATTCCGTTGATGTAACCTTGGCCCCTTCCACAATGTGTGGAGTAAACACAAGCCTCCTTCCTCTATGATATGTTTGAGTCACCTTAGGCCTAGGTGTCCTCTTGAATTTATTTCTTCTAGATGAGCCAATGTCCATGTGCTTGGATGGTAT
The DNA here is from genome assembly GCA_000404065.3 of Pinus taeda. NCBI lineage: Eukaryota > Viridiplantae > Streptophyta > Pinopsida > Pinales > Pinaceae > Pinus > Pinus taeda. The sequence continues at coordinate 40,975 of APFE031270258.1, read as the reverse complement.
ACTTTGGCTTGTAGTTTGACTAGCAGAAGGCAAAAAGACATTTGACTGAATGAATGTCTCCCAAGTGATGTTCTTTTGTGCAAGCTAATACAATACAATGATTTTGATGAGGGCATGGTGAAAAAGTCTGGTTTGATGATCACTTTGTTTATGTTTCACCTTCTCTGCCATTTTAGCCAAGCTCTTGTAGAAGTAGTAGGGCAGGTTAAGTGGTTTTACCTTTGTGAAATGCATGAGAAACCTAACATGATATTTATACAATCTAGAAAATATTCCCTCACATGTAAAATTGTTAGGCCCCTATACTACTAGAGTAACCCCTTATTGTTATTAGTACAACCCACTTATTATATTGATGTACCCATGTAGTGCCCATATTGTTACTATGGAGCCCCATAGAAGCC